>LFYR01002125.1:499949-600989 GCA_001185155.1 Zostera marina
TCACTCCTCTTGGGTCATCCTGGGACCTGGTGCCGGAGCGAGCTTTTAAAGCATATGAATGCCGCATGCTATATGGCACATGCTTGCTATCATGGTGATTCAATCCATGACGTCGAGAAGATCCAAGAGAAGTACAACCAACTCGACGCCAAATTTAAGGAAAGCGAGAAAGCCCTCGATAAACTGAAGAATGTGAGGTCCAGGATGGAGAACCTCCGCGATAATATTCTGCCGAAGAAGGACAAGACCATTGAGTCCAAGCAAAAAGAGATAGATGAATATGTCGTGAAGATCTTGGCACTTCGCAAAGATCTGAAAGCTGCTACTGCTGGCCGTGCTAAAGATACTGAAGATCTGAAGAGCCAGCTAGCTAGCGAGATAGGGCACGTAGCCTCGCTTGAGGCTACGATAGTGGAGTTAAAGAGGCAAGCTGCTCAGAGCCAACGAGAAACCACTGAGCTGAAAAGCGAGCTCGCGAGTGCAGAAGAAGAGGTTCAAGCTCTTAAAGGTGACAATGCCGCACTTGCTGGAAAGGCTGCAGGATTGGATTTGGATGTGCGCTACCAATCCGACCAACATCAAGAGCTTATATTCTTTGGTCCTTCCGTGTTTCCTGCTCTACCCCCCGACTACATCACGGACATAATGGCGTGGGTGGAGCAACATCCTGAGGAACTCGAGAAGAATAAAGAGGCTCTCGACAAGATGAAGGACGAAACTGCACAAGATTAGATCTAAGTCCTTAACATTTTGTAATCTTTTTTGTAATCTGAAAATTTTAATGGAATTAATCGTTTTTGCTTTTCTATTGAGTTGTTCATTTATTTTATTCTTTTTGAATTGTAACTAAGACCCGAAACTAGATTCGCGAGTCGTAATTTAGCCGCTCGGGACGTAAATTAGACTAACCCTATCGCTAGCCACTCTGGCGTAGACTTGGTCGTACGAATCGTAGCTCAGTCTACGGTTAAATTCGCAAAAATAAATTAAACTTCACAATGAATAGCAAGTCGCAATATCGATTAACAAATTTAAAGACAACAAATATATCGAAAGATAATCAAAAGATATGATCAACCCTAAGACTCTAGAGTTGTAGTTTTGCTCCGGCCGAGGTAACGGAGCAACTTTTTGTCCCATATCAAAGATGTAACAATGAGATGGGGTGAAATTTTAAAACGATTACTAATCTATTAAGGCCGTAGCGACATGATAGATTTTAATTTGTGGTGGGTACTTGGAACCTTTTGTGGTTGGGTTCACTTGTACCTATCAACTACCTAGGACTCTGCTTTTAGACCCTAATGCGTGGTTGAACTCTGGCCATGATGACAAAGCAACTTTTTGGACCCATATTTAGGCTGAAGTGATCATAATGTGTTTAAAGATAATTTTGATCTATTAAGGCAATAGCGACAAAATATATTCATAATGTGGGATGCTAGCTATTTTATTAAAAGATGTAAATTACAACAGTAAGATTTGTAATTTTTAAACTAACACATAGACTAAGAGGCTCTAACGCGCTTAATACTAAGCGCGATGTTGCTGTACGTTGTCCGTATGCCAGATGCAAGGACTTTTGGGTGACAGCTTATTCCTATTCCTTTTAGTTATGCTAGCCTTCCTGTGGGTCTACCACCAAATAGCATATGGATGGTTTTCCGTGGGTGGTCCTCGCTATTGTCGCTGTCTGGTGAAGGAGAGCGTGGGCGCTTCCCCTTTGGGTCAGATTTGCAGTTGTCCCGTCCTCGGGATTTCTTGACGAAGTTGCCAAGTTCTCCCTTTGAGATCAACTGCTCGACGAAAGACGAGAATTCCCTGCAGTGGTCTGTTAGGTGGCCGCAGTCTTTGTGAAATTTGCAGTATTTCCCTTGTTTGATATACCTTGTTATCGTGCCTAGGCTTCCATTCTTTTTTGGAAGTTTCAGCCTTGTTACTGGTATATCTGTTAGAGGTGTCGTGGAAATTGTTGTTTCCACTGTACCCCTTCCTCTCAAACTTAGGCTTTTTGAAGCTAGGAGTCCCAAGTTCAGCTAGCTTGTTCTCATCCTCCTCTTCCACCTCAATGTATAATTGAGCGCGTTGGAAGAGGTCGGGTAGAGAACTCACCTTGTAGAGAGTCAGATTTTGGGCCAGAGGGGAGTAGGGGACTAATCCTCTGATGTATCCCGGTATGGCCACACTTGGGATTAGATCGTTCACCTCTGTCATCATTGTTGAGAACTTGACCGTATAATCCCGCAGAGACAGCTTATCCTGTCTAAGTGCCAGAAGTACGTTGGCACTGTGTTTGATCCTTATCATCCCCACATGCTGGGCGATGAATTTGGATGAAAGGTCTGCGAAGCTGGTGACTGAGCCAGCTGGCAGACCAGAGAACCATGGATAAGCACTGCCCTTGAGAGTGCCGGGGAATGCCCGACATAGCAGCCCATCATCGATGGTTTGCGGTTCCAGAACGTTGAGGTTGAGATTCACGTGATCTTGTGGATCACTTGAACCGTCATATGCCTCGATCCTGGGTACCTGCCAGTTAGGTGGGAAAGATCCCTTTAAAAGGTCCTCGCGAAGAGGAGCACTTTTAACCCTTAGGATCTCGTGCGGATTGCCGACAGCTGGGTCGGTGGCCAACTTCCGCCGAAGATCCTCTACAAACCGAGTAGTAAGAGTCCTTTCGGAGCGACTCTTACTGGGTCCCGTTTTGAGACGGGAACTCTGTTTGGTTTTCTCCGCAGATGGAGAATAGATGGACCCAGATTCATCCGCTTTTTCACGGATGGTGGTGGTCCTATGACTCCTCGCTTGCTCGAGGTTAGTCATCCTTCTTTCTATGTTGTCCATGAAGCTGAACAACCTTTCCTCCAAGGTGGGTGGAGCCTTGGGTACTATGTGTTCCTCGACGTGTGGAGGAACCGAGTTTGTTTCAACAGGTTGAGCATTGCTAGGTCCCTTTGGTCGGGATTGCTCGCCCTGTTCCAGCTCAGCTGCTGGCATTTTTCCCTTACTTCTTGTGGCGTAAGGGTGCTTTTGTTTTTCGATGATTGCCATGAAAACAAAAGCGAAGAAGTACCAAAGCGGAGAGGTATCTGACTGAGCCTGTCGGAAAAACAAAAGACAAGTCGGCGAGTTAGGGGTTAACTCGGCGACTTTGAGATTTCGTGGTTTTTCCCGAACAAGGTCGTGGACAGCACTCTTAGCTAGCAGACGATATTCCAGATCGGGCGATTCTCAAGGATAAGTCGGCGATTTAAGGCTAAATCGGACTTGAACCGAGAATCGGACGATCTAACTCGGCGATTTTTTGACAAACTCGGCGAACCCTCTAGGAGAGCTCGAGCCGGATTTTTAAAAAATCGCGATTACGACGGGATACCGGTGGTTCGGTAGTCCCACAGACGGTGCCAGCTGATGAAGCACTGAATCTGCTACCAGGGCTCGCGGTGGTGCGAGGTGATGCCGGAGGCTTTGGAGTCCACGACGCACGCTCTACGTCAAATACCTGCAAGTGGAAACTAGGCGATTCTAGTGAGAATCGGCGAGTTTCGTAGTGATGCTCTGGTGTGAGAGAGGAACTTGAATCGTGTCGCTTTGGCCTTAATGGACGAAGAATTATTTTGTCGCTTTGACCTCAATAATTCTTCTATCTTGTCGCTTTGGCCTTGATAGACTTGGAGATCATTTTGTCGCTTTGGCCTTAATGATCTCGACCCACCTTGTCGCTTTGGTCTTGGTGGGGTAACCGTCGTTGCGGACATAAAGTCGCTCTTGATCAGGGTGGACTATAAACATCAGTTCTGATAGTGAATTAGATTCTGATAGTGAATCCACGCATTCTGTCGCTTCGGCCAAAATCAGATTCTGATAGTGAATCCATGCATTCTGTCGCTTCGTCCAGAATCCACGCATGTTGTCGCTTTGGCCTTGATGATGACACAGCAAAAGTCGCTCCTGATCAGAGTTGGACTATAATTACGTAGTTCCGTTGGCCTGGAACTAGATTCTGACAGTGAATCAATCCATCTGATAGTGCATGGATAACGGAGTCATTGTATCGCTGTGGTTGCAATGATTCGATCTCATCTTGTCGCTTTGGCCTTGATGCAGATCACCTTGCTTGGGGGGGGGATACTGGCGATACACGCATGTTTCTTGTGCTCTCTTAAGGGGGGAGTACTGGTGAGACATGCCTGATTACGTCAGTCACTCCCAGCAACGCCCCTCAACAAGGATTAGAGTTCCGTCGCTTTATGCCAGACCCCCGGAAAGCATCCACGGTGCGGAGCAAGTGTCTACGTCAAGTACTCAAGGCAACACCTGGAATCGCCGACTGAGACTACTAAGTCGCCGATTCCAGTGGTGAATCGCCGACTCTAGACAGGGCACTCGGGTCTGGTAGACTGAGGACCTAACCACAAGGGAGTCCGCGACTCCACCTCTGAATCGGCGACTCCCATACCTGAGTCGCTGATTCCCAGCCGTTACTTGGGAGGGCCCACGTCATTATGACACCTTTAATTGGGCACCATAATTGAGTGGGCCCCACGCCCCCAGGACCCTATAAAAAGGGTCATTGGGGGTCCTCCACTCCCAAGTCATTCATCCTTGACTCACACTCCACACTAGAGCAACCAAGGAACCCGAGTCGCCGACTCCCACGTGAGTCGCCGACTCCCACGTGAGTCGCCGATTCCCCTCCACTTCTGTAGGTATTTGACGTAGAGCGCGCGTCGTGGACTCCAAAGCCTCCGACCCTCCTCGCAACCCCGCGAGCTTACTGATAGCAGATTTCGTGCTTCATCAGCTACGTGAACTCAACCGTAGAGGTATTGGAGGCCTCCAGAGAAAGCGACGAACTCCCCCATATCGCAAAGGAGAAGGTACGCAGGCCCAAACCGGCGTCCCCTACGGAGGAAATCAGCTTGGGAAATATAGCCATAAGAACAGAGACCTAACTTTATCCAGAACTACGGACAGGGCTGATAGAACTGCTCAGGGGAAACAATGAGTTATTTGCGGGCGAGTTAAAAGACATCAAAGGGATAGCCCACACTTCAGCAGAACAGAAGCTCGGAGTAGCCCCGGGAGCGCACCCGGTAAGACAGAAAATGTACCTGCTCCGGGCCGAAAAAAAGGAGGCAGCTAACGCTGAGATCGAAAAATTACTCAGGGCTTAGTTCATACGTTCAGTACAATACCCGACATGGCTTTCCAACGTAGTCATGGTCAAAAAGGCTGACTCAACGTGGAGAATGTTGCCCGAAGGACAGCTACCCCCTCCCGTCGGTAGACCACCTAGTAGATAAGAGTTCGGGGTCAACACTACTAAGCTTCATGGATGCACACTCCGGATACAATTAGATACCCATGGCCAAGGAGGAAAAGGAAAAGACATCATTCATAATGGAACGAGAAACGTTCTGCTTTCGTGTGATGTCCTTCGGACTCCGGAACGCAGGAGCAACGTTCCAAAGATTCATGGACCAAACATTCACGAACCAGATCGGAAGGAACGCAGAGGTGTACTTAGACGATATTTTGGTCCGGTCTAAGAAGGAGCAAACCCACCTATTCGATCTCGAAGAAACCTTCACTAACATCCAGAGGGTGGGCTTGTGGCTAAAGGCCAAGAAGTACATGTTCGGAGTAACCGAAGGCCATTTCCTCGGTTATAAGATCACGCTCGAGAGAATCAAACTTCGGGCAAAAAAGATAGAAGCAATCCTAGAGATGGTCCCACCGAAAACAATCAAGGAAGTCCAGAAGTTGAATGGTTGGGTTGCAGCACTCAGGCGGTTTTTAACCTGGGTATCGGACCGATGTCGTCCGTTTTTTCAGCTTTTGAAGTCTGTATCATGAAAAGTCGTATGGTCAAAAGAATGCACCCGAGCATTCGAAGAATTGAAGGCACGGCTAGCGAGCCTTCCAACCTTACAGCCCCCAATACCGGGCGAACCACTATATCTGTACGTGGCAAGTTCGGAATACGCCATAAGCACGGTGTTAGCACTGGAGGCAGGGGAACAACAGAAGTCAGTATACTACTACTCCAGGGCCCTATAGGGGGCAGAGATACAATATTCAACCTTGGAAAAGTTAGCATATGCAGTGGTCCTGGTGTCGCGAAGACTCCGCCCATATTTTCAAGAACACCCGATCACAGTGCCAACATTCACCCACTCCTACGGATTCTGCACAAACCCGATGTTTCGGACCGACTGACCAAGTGGGTCGTGGAGCTAAGAGGATTCACCATTAATATCGTATACCGACAAGGGCCATAAAAGGACAAGCGATAGCAGAGTTCATGGCCGAACTACACCCATGCCCACCCAGGCCTAGCAGAGGCGACCCCCAAGGAGCCAATCCTGTGGAAAATTTACGTGGACGGATCCTCAGCGGCAACCGGATGCGGAGCATGTATGGTCTTATTTTCCGAGTTCCCGGCAATAAACAATGTCGCCGAATACGAAGCAGTAATATCAGCCGCGAAGTTAGTAGGAGCACTGGGAGCTGCGGACATAATAATCCATACGGACTCCAAACTAGTAACAAATCAGATCCCCAGGGAGGTTCTTGTTGAAAGAAGACTCCATGTTCGCATACCTCGAGGTGGCCCGAACCGTCCTGGAGAGTTTTGCGAGAGAATTTGCACTCTTGTCTAGGAAATAAAATATTCAAGAAATATTCGAAAAAAATATTCGGAGATATTTTTTTCGTAATTTTGTAATTTTTCCAAAGACTATAAATAGGAGTCGGATTATTTTAATTCTCACTCATTTTTTTAATCGTGCATAAACCCTAGAGGAAATCGTCGATTTCCATAGTTTTTGCTAAAAAATTGTCGATTTGCAAATAACATCTCCCTGAAACCCTAACTCTCCTTGCAAATTCCCAAAATCACCGAGTCCAACTCGAAGCAAAACCTAATCGATGCGATCAACCAGGTTGAATTGCCGATTTCCTCATTCGTTGAGGGTTCGCCCCAAAGCGTTCGAAAACTGACGAGTCCCTGTGTGAAATCGTCGATTAGACCAGTTGGGACTGAACAAATGTTGACGGCAGCTCCTCCGAGAAATCGGCGAATCCCACGAGTGAGACGACGCCATGTTCAGCAGCACCGGTGGGTCCAAAAGTAACATTTGTCTTTTATCAAAAAGAAATCGCCGATTAACCCTAGTGGAAATCGGCGAGTGTTGCAGAAGAATCCTCGATTGTACCTATTTAATCAGCGATTTTAAGTTCTGATTTGATTATTCCTCTTGCGATTGAGAAACCTTCTCAGCCCTTGCTTGTTACTGAAGAGGGGGAGATTATTATTGAAGAGATCCCTGTTACGTGCAAGCGTAAATCTTCCGGCGACGATAGACGAAAAAAAATTAAAGACGAAAAAATAAGAATAAAAACAAAGAACATGCTGCGGTGAATCCCCTAACTCGAGGATACGGGTAGGGTAAGGTCCACCATCCTGATTAAGCTGGACTATCTCATTCCTTTGACTTTGAAAACGAGACGGAGATTGATCGTGGCCACCGAACTGTGGTCGATGGGGCCCAGACCCTTGAATTTTTTTGATTACTATGCAAATTTATCGCGTCTGGACACCATCGATCACTTTGATGGCGAGGTGGACCCCTTTGGCTTCGTTTTGTGTAAGATTTTGGCGGATCATCTACCGTATTTGAGATCAACGGACCCTGCGACTTAGAGCTTGATAAAATTAGTTTTTTCGTGTGCACCCCTCTTTCCTGCCGATGGGTATCCTCATGGTCGTGCTTTCAAACGAAGTCTCTCTTGCTGAGGATGTGTGTGTCCAAAGACTTAAAGTATTTTTGCACTCACCACAACCCAGCTTCAGCACCTCCATCTGGCTTTCAATCGATTCACGCTTTATATTTCAAGCATTTTCGTGTGCTTCCGGTGCCAAAATTGATGAACGAGATCCTTCTGCACGCGAGTGTTCCGATCCACTATCGCAGTTTCAAGCTGCTTTTTACTTGTACGTGCGGGGATTTACAAATATTTGCCGAGGATTGAATATCTCGCCAACGACAGAGTAATTTTTTTAATTTTTTAATTTGAACATATCTTTCAACACGTCGGGTCGTGTTGGTGTGTCGAAGCGCTTACATAGCCGACACCTTATTACTGACATTTTTTCGAACTACGGTTCTTGGAATTGTGATTTTTTTATTCAATCCCACTTCATCATTGGGAGCCAGAAGGAGTGGGTCAATATTGGATACCTTTCATGCCGATGTGTCCTTTCCATTATCTGTGTGAGAGCTTGGACACACGGGCATGATTTTGAAAGAGCACAATATTCCTACTAGAGTTTCTTTCATTTGGTGCGAGAAAGAGAATTTCCAATTTTCTGATTCGTGCCTACTCTTAGGCTCTGCTGATAGGATAGACCGCCCTGTTTGGAAGAAAAAGAAAGCGGTCTACTACTCTAAAGCCATCCTCCCTCACGAAGTTATCCGAGCAAGACGTGACAAGATGGATGCCCTCCGAGACTCCGAGAGTGCGCTAGTTAACCGTCACACTTTTGAGACGGGTTCTAACTATCGCTCACCCAACGCTCAAGGTGGTGTGCCACCCTTCAAGACTTATGAAGGGTTTGACAATCCTACCTTCCACGTTGACCCTGAGGTGTGGGCCCGTGAGATTAAGCTGATTCAGAAGAAAACTGAAAAATGGGTCGACGATCAGCTTCATGCTCATGCGCTTGCGGAGAGTTTTGCTGACACATGATTGTACACTAGCCTTTTGCTTTATGCCAGACCCCCGGAAGGCTCCCACGGAAGCGGAAATAAAAGTCTTCGTCGAGACCCGAGTCAACCTTCCAAATCGTCGATAGAGTCTACCAAATCATCGATTTGGGTCTGGAAAATCGTCGATTTGAGGAGAAGATCGTCAGAGTCTGACAGACTAGAGACTTCTTCCTCAAACTTGTCGGTTTCAACTCAAATCACTGATTTCACTCCCAAATTGTCGGTTTAAGCCTCTTCCGCTAATGGCCAGGTACGAGGACAAAATTATTGAATTTTTTTATTAATTTTAAACAATAATGTAAAATACTGAATTAAAAAAAATCAAAAATATGAAATTATAGTCCAAATGTAAATAGATAATATAATTAAGTAAATTAACAAAGATTATCGATAATAATTACTCTTTAATTTTTTCAACGTCATCAACTTTTTCACCACTAGCAAAATGATCATCCTCATGGTGATCAAATTCAATCGGGCTCATAGTTTCTATGTTTGAAACGACGTACCAGTTTGTTTTTTGTCCTGTTTCATTATCTAAAAAATAAATTTAATATTACATAGTTATTGGAAATTAAATAAAACAATATAAAATTTGAAATATATGAAACTACCTTGCATTGTATGGCGAATCCAATCATGGTTATAAATAAGGGCTTCAACAACTTTAGTGTTTAGAGTACTTCTAAACTTGTAAATCACACATCCTTCAGTTTTAAAAGATGACTCAGATGCGACTGTTGACACTGGTATAGTTAAGATATCTTTCGCCATCTGTGCTTCAAAACTAGATATTTTGCTTCATTAAATTTCCACCACTTTAAAATATCGATTGTTTGGCTGCCAATGAATCATTGAGATATGTTTTTAGTTCATTTCTGTCATTTGAACCTTCAACATATCCTCGTTCATAAATTGATCTAACTTTGTTTCATTATCAATTCCAGTATCGATATCGAATTCATTATTTGTCACACAACTTTCGCCTACACAATCGATAATGTCAAACAAAACTTATAATCTCTAATGCACTAAAAAATTGTTTACCTGTTCGTAAAAACTGTTTTTCTTTGCATATTAGATTGTATTTAATGTAAATTAAACAGACGTATTGACATATTTTGTCGACGATTATAATTGTTGCTTCCTTTTCGTATATTTTTGTCATGAAGTATTTTACCCTTGATAACTAGAACATATAAATATATGATGCAAGATAATTAAATATACAATGATTGAATATTACCTTATAACGGGGACCGAAAATGAAAACAATAGCCAATATGATATTCATCTGTTCCCAATATTTGTCAAACTTGTTCTTCATGATTTGACCAATTTTTACAACCAATGAATCTAAACTTCTGCAGAACTCTAGAAGTTTCATATGAATGTTGCAAATCATCGGAAAATATTGATTTGCACAAGGATAGAGATCAGGGTGCATGGACTCCATCCACAACAATAATGTGTCCAAGGAAATCCATAGAATTCCTTCCAAAAGAGTATTTAGATAACTTGGCATTTAATTTATTTAATCTCAACAACTCAAAAACAATCTTAAGATGTTCAATGTGGTTTTTTACAGTAGCACTGTAAACTAATATGTCATCAAAGAAAATAATTACAAATTTCCTTAGATAATTTGAGAAGACTAATTCATAACTGACTGAAAGGTAGCTGGGGCATTAGTGAGACCAAAAGGCATCACAAGGAACTCAAAGTGCCCTTGGTGAATCTTGAAGGTTGTCCTCTCAGTATGGTTGAGGTCTATTCTGATATGATGGAATCCAGATCTCTGGTCCAATTTGGAATAAATGGAAGAGCCTTTCAATTCCCCAAGCAACTCATCAACAGTGGGGATTGGATATTTGTCCTTTACTGTTAAAGCATTTAAAGCTCTATAGTCTACACATAATCTATATCCACCATCCTTCTTCTTCACTAATAGAACTGGGGAAGAATATGGAATTGAGCTTTGCTTGATGATGCCCTGCTTTAGCATTTCAGCAATTAATTTCTCAATTTCAGACTTCTGAAATTATGGATATCTGTAGAGTCTAACATTTACAGGTTTGGCCCCTGGTTGCAAGTGAATGGAATGATTTTCCCCCCTTTAGTGGGAGCCCATATGGATCTTCAAATAAACCACAAAATTCCTGAATGACATTAGTAATTTCTGGAATTTTGTTATCTACAACCTCAATTGGTTCACTGTTATTTATCCTTTCTAAATAGCATAAGTAAGCCTTCTGAGTAGTTACAATCAAACATTTGAGCTGTCCCACAGTAAGTGGGTCCTCAGAAACCCATGGTAATCCAACCCATGTTACTTTATTTCCTTCTAGATATAATTCAATGCTAGGTTTATCAAAATCAATGGTAACAGGTCCAAAAGTCTTCAATGCTTGAACTCCAATCACCATGTTAGACCCTGCCATTGTAATTATTACAGACCAACTTCTCCCCATTTACTGCTGAAACATAGAAGAGATTGATCATCTGAATTGTCAATTTCAATGCCACAATAACATTAACTTGCATGAAGTTATGACTGGAACCAGAATTGATAAGTACACTGAATGGCTTTTAATACATCTCATAACTCTGATAGTGCTGAAATTTATATTACCCTCAAAAGCATGTAATGTGATTTCAGTCCTTCCCCTCAAAACATTATCATTGACAACTTCCTCTTCATGCTCTTCAGAATCATCCTGGTCTTCTATCTCAACCAGCTCTATCTGATGAGCAGCCAACCTGAATAATTTTCCCTTTCTGCCTGTACAAACACTATTGTGATTTGCTGAAATTTTTTCATCACAGTTGAAGCAGAGGCCCTTGCTTCTTCTCTCTGCCCTTTCAGCAACAAATAGTCTTTTAGTTACAGGTTGTTGTAGTTGTAAGATTCTGTTGCCCAGGGTTAACTTCAATTTTATTTTGTTGGGGAGCAAAATAGTTAGTAACTTTGGCCTATTTTTTAGCATAAGGTTTGTATGTAATAGCCTTACCACCTCCCTTTCTTGCCTCAATCATTAGAGATATTTCAAATACCTCATGTATATCCATGGGTTTTGCCAAAATTACATCATCTTGAATTTCTTCCTTCAGTCCGGATATGTACATCACTAAAATGAAATGCTCAGGTAATCCCAACACCCTGGTGCACATTTCTTCGAACTAGCCCTGGTACTCAGCCATTGATCTCTCTTGTATTAATTTACTTAATTTCCCACCAGGTAACTGATAATGCAGATTAGTAAATTTTCTCACTACATCATTTACAAAGTTTGTCCAATTGGATAGCATGTTACTTGCTTCCAACCATGCAAACCATTTCCTTGCCAAGCCATCTAAATGAAAGGAGACTATCAAAAGTTTCTGATCTTCTTGTACTTTATTAAAGATAAAATACCTTCTCACAACATAAATCCAATGCTCAGCATCCTTCCCATCAAATCTGGGCATATTCACCTTGATGTGCTTTGTTGGGGTGTAGTTTGGATCCTCCAACACAGTAATCCCATAAGTTGGTTTATCTAGATTTACCACTGATTGGTAGTATGGTTGAGATTTCTTTATGATAGGAATACTATTATCAGGTGGTTTTTCAGGGATCCCTCCAGCCGCTATTTCTGAAATCTTTATACAAAGATCAGAAACTTGTTTACCTAGTTCCAAGAAATTATTGTTCATTGAACGTCGTAGTTCACCCATGTCCTTTATCTGACTCATTTGCAGTGTTTGAAGTCTAACAAAATCCAGATGAGTGGCCAGATCCATTATGTTATAATCAGGAAATAGAGTTCAAATCTTAAGAAAGAACCAAATGATACGACCTAGATCGGATGAAGCCAAATTATTGTTCATTGAAGCTTGTAGTTCACCCATGTCCTTTATCTGACTCATTTGCAGTGTCTGAAGTCTAACAAAATCCGAATGAGTGGACAGATCCATTATGTTATCATTTGGAAATAGAGTTCAAATCTTAAGAAAGAACCAAATGATACGACCTAGATCAGATCAAGCCAAATGAAACAAATTCACCTGATTGTAATGGTTACTTCAGAAACACAATGTAGATCACGAATAACCGAAGCAGTTGGCAGCAGGATTATATCCCTGATATTTAGGTTTAGCCGGCCTAATCACTATTGTTAAGCTGATTAGGAGAGGAGCTCAATTCGGCAAACGCGACGATTTACAGAAGCGCGACAGGATACTCTAGACAATCTCGGTAGATGGACGATGGAGGCGGAAAGGATTCTACTTGACGAGATCATCGGAATGATTCAGTGAGATGAGGGGAGTTTCTTTTGTAAAATATTTGATCCCGATTTCATTGAAAAACAAGGTATTTAAAAGATTACATCAATTGCAAATATTAAAAACTAAAGGACTAATTTAACAAAAATTCCATTCGAATTGGGAATCGTCGGACTTCATAATTCGTAATCCCTAGACCAAGCCGGTGCACAAGTCTGCCTCTTCTCTCTCCGGTTCACGAGCGGTTCGACGTCGTTAAACGGTGATGATCCATCGTCGTCCTCAATCTCCGAAATTAGGTCATTCTCCAGAGTCGCAACAGCTTTAATCCTCTGGACGTCCTCATGTATCTTCTTGTAGTTAACCAACCTCGTATCATCAATAAATCTAAACTTCCGCAGAACTCTAGAAGTTTCAGATGAATGTTGCAAATCATCGAAAAATATTGATATGCACATGGATAGAGTTACATTGAAAAAGTTTGGGTGACTTTATAAAGCAAACTGAAACATGAAGCAATAACATCAACGGTCTTCCACTACTCTTACATAGGTTCGAACTTGTAAATAGGATTTATAATTGTCAATCTTACGAAGATTTTTTTTAACTGTATGCAGTTTCTAACATTTCAAATGTTGAATTCCACGTAGTTTGAACATCCAGAATCAATTTTTTGTTGGAGCATCCAATCTGTCGAGCTACTTCTTACAATATAGAGCATCCAAAATTAATTTTAAAAAATGCATATAAAATACGAAAATTAAATCATACCGATGATTTTTTTGTCGAGCAGTTGATGATTTCACACATCGAACATTATCTTTGATTTTGCTTGTGAGATCCCTTGCAATAACTACCCCTTCTTGCACTACTAAATTTAAAATATGAGGTGTGCATCTGACATGAAAGAATTTTCCATCGAGCAACATAGAAGCAGTTGATATTATCTTTTTCAATTATCTAAGGCGACACACATAACCTTACTATCAATATTCCAAGTAAAAATATTTTGTAACATACTCTTTGTTATTGCAACCCCTGTGTGTGGAGATAGTAGATAGTAAAAATTTAGAAATCTTTTATGCATTGTCTACTTACTATCAACATAATGTGTTGTGAGTACCACATAATCTTTATTTTGAATAGATGTTCACATATCACTAGTGAAAGAAATTCGACAATTCATAGAATTAATTGTGATAAGGGTAGAACCCGATGAGTGCTAGGGCGACTCTTTGAACAAGCGTAGGGCCGTGAACTCCGCCGGAAACCGCTCGGACACTCTAGTCACTCAGGCTCTTTCTGGCAGAGGTTCTCTCTCACTCCAAATATCCTAACTTCTAATGAGTGGTGGTGACCCCTATTTATAGGGTCCTTATGGAGTAATCTGGTCATTAGGGCTCTAACTGCCCAGATCTGGCCTGGGTCGACTTTATGAGGTCGACTTTTGGCCCTCGACCTCCTTAGAGGTCGACTTGGCTAAAGTCGACTAGGGCCTCCCATTGCCTACACGGGTGCTTCCACTCATTCTGGGTTATCTCAAGCTGGTGTTGTGGTCCAGTACGGGATACTGTATCACCAGTACTCCCCCTCTTCGACACATACTAGGGCTCTTGGGGACTGTTTCTTGGTTGGTGTTATCTGAGTGTCAGGTCCTGCACCACCAGTACTCCCCCCTCCCTTGTGTTTATGAGGTAATGGACGCACAACTTACATTTTATGGGGTGCCCCCCTTTCTCCCCCTGCCAGTGCCTTCTTCGAGTGGCTGAAGTGCCCGGGCTGCTTTCCGCACGAACTTGTTCTTTAGCTTTACATTTCTATCGTGATATTTGGCGCCACTCTGTTTATAGGCGGCATTCTTAGCTTGGGCATTATCTCGTAGTTCATCCACCAGGTCGAGGGTTGTAGCACACGATTTCATGTTTTCTTCTGCATCGTATGTTAGTACCCTAATTGTGGGGATACTGAGTTCTGTCGGGATCAACGCCTCCATTCCGCATGTCAGCGCGAATGGGGTTTCACCGGTTGGTGTCTTCTCCGTGGTTCGATAAGCCCACAGGATCTCTGGGAGTAAGTCAGCCCATGTGTTTTTGGCATGTTCGACTTTCTTTTTTAGTCCTTGGATGATGGCCCTGTTGGTGATCTCTACTTGCCCATTTCCTTGTGGTCGATATATTGATGAGAAGTGCACCTTTGTGCCCATGTTGTAGTATAGCCTTGTGAATTCTCCGCCCGTAAACTGTGTCCCGTTATCCGTGACTATGTGAAGCGGCGTGCCGAATCTGCACATGATGCATCTGAATATGAATTTGGTTGCTGCACCCTGAGTTATCTTAGGTACTGCTATTGCTTCTACCCACTTGGTGAAATAGTCTACCGCGACAAATATGAACTTGGTCTGGCCTGTGGATGGTGGGAATGGCCCCATAATATTTAAACCCCACATTGCAAATGGGATGGGGTTACTGATTCCCGTTAGCGGCGTGGCGGGATTTCTCTGGATATTTCTGTGTACTTGACATGCTCTGCATTTTCTTGCGAACTGGATCGCATCTTTCTTTAGACTTAACCAAAAATACCCTTGTCGCGGTATTCTCTGGGCTAGGGATCTTCCCCCTCAATGGATTCCACATACTCCTTGGTGGATTTCTTCAACTATGAACTGGCCTTCTTCTTTAGAGGCGCATTTCATTAATGACCCATCATATGATTTTTTGTATAGAATGTCCGCTATTTGGCAGAATCTCGGGATGCGTGTTTGCAGCTTCCGTCGTTCGTTTTTATCTTTTGGCAATTCTTGGCCTTGGAAGTACTCTAGTAATGGTAGCCTCCAATCTCTGACTTGACTTGTCACTAGATTGCAAGAAGGAACTGACACTGAGTCTACTAGTATTTCTCTTTGTCCGTCATCGAACGCTGATGCAAGCCTTGCAAGTGCATCTGCCGAGTTGTTCTGGCTTCGGGGGACTTGTTCTATCTTTATTTTTTCGAACCGCAACTTTATTCTGTCTAATGTCGTTGTGTACTATAGTATCTGAGGTTCTTTTACTGAGAACTCTCCTGTTGACTGTCTTGCCACCAACTGAGAATCGGTTTTGACTATTACTGAGCAGGCTCCCAAAGTTTTGACTATTTTCAAACCTTGGATTACAACCTCGTATTCTGTTGTGTTATTTGTAGCCGTGAATTGCAATCTTACCGAGTGTTTGTATATTTTCTGGTCTGGGGTTATTATCCTGACCCCTACTCCGGCACTTGTACTGCAGCTCGAGCCGTCGACTTCCACTACCCAAGGAGAGTTCTCATTGCTCTGCGTTATATCTATTATGAAATCTGCAATGGCTTGTCCTTTGATGGCTGTAGCTGGAATAAAATCGATGTCAAACTCGCTCAGTTCCAGGGCCCATTTTGTGAGTCTGCCCAATGTATCTGGCCCGTGAATGATCCTTCTTAGTGGATGTTCAGTCAGGACTTTAATCGTGTGAGCCAGAAAATATGCCCGAAATCTTCGCGTTGCGTGTACAACGGCGAGAACAATCTTTTCAACTGGAGAATACCGGGTCTCTGCCCCTTGTTATAACCTCTTGGAGTGATAGTAGATAGGTATCTGCTCACTATCTCTCTGACAAATTAGTACTATACTGATTGCCTCTTCTGACGCTGCTACGTACACGTGTGAGCCATAAAATATGCTCGGAATCTTCGTGCTGCATGTATGACAGCGAGAACAGTTTTTTCGATTAGAGGATATCGGGTCTCTGCTCCTTGTAGCCTTTTTGAGTAATAGTAGATAGGTATCTGCTCACTATCTCTCTGACAAATTAGCACTGCGCTGATCGCCTCTTCTTATGCTGCTACATAGATATATAAATCCTCCCCTATCTACGGGGAGGCTAGGGGAAGCATTGATATTAGGTGATTTTTTAATTGTTCGAATGCTTGTCCACATTCTGGAGTCCATGTTACTGCCCCCTTCTGACTTGTTTTAAGCAACTGGAAGAAAGGTTTACACTTGTCTGCTACTTTGGATATGAATCTGCTCAAGGCGTTGATCTTCCCATTGAGTCTCTGTACTTCTCTGATGGTTCGTGGTGGCTTGGTCTCCAAGATTGCAGTTATCTTCTTTGGGTTGGGTTTTATTCCTCTTTGGCCTACATAGAACCCTAGGAATTTTCCCTCCTGGACCCCGAAGCTGCACTTGGACGGATTGAGACGCATCTTGTACCTTTTCAGAGTTTCCAGTGTTTCTCGCAAGTCCTGTGGGTGATCTTTCGTGTGCCTTGTTTTACTAAGATGTCGTCTATATATACCAGGACGTTTCTCCCTACCTACTCTTTGAATACCTTGTCCATGAGCCTTTGGAAGGTTGCGCCGGCGTTTCGTAGACCGAATGGCATAACCTTGTAGTAGAAAGTTCCCCATTCTGTGATGAACGACGTGGCTTCCTCATCTTCTTCTTTCATGAGTATTTGATTGTAGCTCGAGTGCGTATCCATCATTGATAATAATTCATTGCCCGAAGCCTCATCTACCAATCTGTCTATTGAGGGGAGCGGATAGCTATCCCTTGGGCATGCTTTATTGAGATCCGTGAAGTCTACACACATTCATCACTTTCCGTTGGATTTCTTCACCATTACTGGGTTGGCTAGCCACTGTGGGTATTTGACTTCACGTATGTATCCTGCACTGATTAGTTTTTCTATTTCGGCCCGTGCTGCTTCTTTCCTTTCGGCTGTGAGGATCCTTCGCTTCTGCCGTATTGGAGTAAAGTTTGGGTCGATGTTTAGCTCATGGCATGCCATGGTTCGTTGTACCTGTGAGGGTGCCTCTCCCTCCCATACGAACGATCCTCATGAGTATTCAGTAATTCTATTGAAGAAGCTTTTAATTTTGAGGTAATGGACGTGCCTATTAGAATTTTTCCTCCCCCAGTTAGTGCAACTTCTTCTAATTGGCCCTGTGGTGCCATTTCTTCCTTGTCCTCCCTCTCTCGGATGAATATGGTTGTTGGCTTGGCCATTTTGGTTGCTTTTTTGTATGAATCTCTCAAATCCTTTTGTGCTCCTTGCACAGTTTCCATTTTTTCATCATTTCCCAAATATTTGAAGGTCTGATGGTAGGATGAGGGTACTGCCTTGAAGCCATGTATACTTGGTCTTCCTAAAATTCCGTTGAACGGAGAGGCATGTCTGCCACAATGAAATATGATGTTCCAGACACTCTTCCTCTCCTCTCGCCCAACGATATTTCTAAATCAATTGTACCCACTACTGGAGCCTTGGTATTTATGAAACCATAGATTGCCTCTTTGGCTGGGGTCAGCCGCTCTCTTTTGAAGTCCATTTTTTCGAAGGCTGTCAGATATAGGATGTCTACTGAGCTCCCGTTGTCTACCATTACCTTGGTCAGAGTCAGGTCCGATCATATGTCTACCTAGATTACTAATGGGTCTTCGTGTGGGTTTGCTATATTATCCAAATCCTCTTCTGAAAAGCTAACATCCTCCTAAGGGTATGCTCTTTTCTTCGGATTTCTTGCTGGTTGCGTAGTAGTGTGTAAGACTTTTCTTGTATAGCTTCTGGTTTGCCCTACTGACCCCTCTCCGAAGATGACACTGATGACCTTTCTTTTTTGGTCATCGGGTTTGTCGTCTGGGCTATGCGAGCGCTCTCGCTTTCCTCTGCTTCTTAGGGGTTTGCAATTTGTTTTTTCTCGAATTTCAGCCACATACCCCTTTAGGTTCCTCTAATGTTTGATAGACTCTGCTATGATGCCTGGGTTTCCATGATGACTTCCCTTTTTTAAATTTTTTGAATTTTTCTTTCTGTGGCTTGAATGCCCTTGCTGCGGCGGCCACTTTCTCTTTCTCCTTTTCTTCGGAGTTCATGTACTTCTATGCCTGAACCATCATCTCTTCTATGCTGGTCACGGGTTTTACATTCAGCTTGATTGCTAGTGGGTTGTTCATGTCTAGACGCTTGAATATGCATAGATTGTGATGGTTGTATTTAGGTTGAAAACCTTTTGCATAGCCTCAGTAAATTTGTTTGTGTAATTTCTGAGGGTGTCACTGTTCTGTTTTATCAGAAATAACGAATCTGTTCCCTTTTTCACCCTTACATTGCCACAATGTTGAGCCAGGAATTTCTCTCTTAAATCAGAGAAGCTTTTAATGCTCTGGACTGGTAGATCTGCGAACCATCTATATGTGGTTCCTCTCAAGGTTCCTGAAAAAGCCCTGCACAGTATGTCATCCCTCTCTGTTACCCATTGCATTGCTCCCCTGAACATATTTATATAATCTACATGGTCCTGCTTTCCATCGTATTCTGACAATTTTGGCAGCCTGAACCCTATTGCTGTAACCCGATCAGTGCTGGGGTCGTGTGGGTCGATCCTCTTAAGGTGGTCGAGTTGGATCACAAAGTCGACCTTGGGAGTCGAACCTTCCGAGAAAGTCGAGCTGGAGGGCTGAGCTTGGGGTCGATCCCCCTAACGGGGTCGAGTTGGACCATAAAGTTGATCTTGGAAGTCAAATCTCCCGAGAAATTCGAGCTGGAGGACTGAATCTACGATGTTTGGAGCTGATTTGGCCGCAACTTTTCGAAAAAGTCGACCAGCTTTCTGTTTTGTGAGTAGCTTGAATTCACTGACGGCGCCAACTGATAAGGGTGGAACCCGATCAGTGCTGGGGTGACGCTTCGAATAAGCGTAGGGCCGTGAACTCCGCCGGAAACCTTTCGGACACTCTAGTCACTCAGGCTCTTTCTAGCAGAGGTTCTCTCTTACTCCAAATATCCTAACCTCTAATGAGTGGTGGTGACCCCTATTTATACACAGTTTACGGGCGGAGAATTCACAAGGCTATGCGACAACATGGGCACAAAGGTACACTTCTCATCAGTATATCGACCATAAGGAAATGGGCAAGTAGAGGTCACCAACAAGGCCATCGTCCAAGGACTAAAAAAGAAAGTCGAACAGGCCAAAAACACATGGGCTGACCTACTCCCAGAGATCCTGTGGGCTTATCGAACCACGGAGAAGACACCAACCGGTGAATCCCCATTCACATTGACATACGGAATGGAGGCGTTGATCTCGACAGAACTAAGTATCCCCACAATTAGGGTGCTAACATACGATGCAGAAGAAAACATGAAATCGTGTGCTACAGCCCTCGACCTGGTGGATGAACTCCGAGATAATGCCCAAGCTAAGAATGCCTCTTATAAACAGAGTGTCGCCAAATATCACGATAGAAATGTGAAGCTAAATAATATAAGGAAGGGCAGCCTAGTCTTGAGGAAGGCAAGTATAACCTGAAAGGATTGCTCAAAGGGCAAGCTAAGAGTAAATTGGGAGGGACCCTACATAGTAGGAGAAGAACTCCATCCCGGGACCTACAGACTAAAAAGGGAGGACGGGAGTTATATTTCCAACACCTGGCATGCTGACAACTTACAGTTGTACTTCTAAAAAAAATGTAAAAATACAGAAATATACATTAATTGTAAAACTACTTTCTAAGTAATAGAAGTTACCTTACAAAAATCAAAATTAATGTTAAAAGTACTAAAAAATGTTAAAACTATAGAAATAGACAAAGGGTTTAAAATAAAATATTCAGGGTGCAGGAGGAGCATCCTTCTCAGAAACAGCAGCATCAGTCTTTACAGGTACACCATCAACAACATCCAAATACTTTTCCAATGAAGCCAGCTCTGCTTCATCAGGAACTACAACAGTGGAGGGAGTTTCAGAGGTAGATGACAGAAAGGGTACGGCAACAATAGGTTGAATCTCAGCAACAGGCTAAAGGTACCCCGATTTAATCTTCTCGGCCTCCTCCGGATGAGTCTGGACCCACTTCAGAACATCCCCAACATCGAACCCGGGGTGTAGACGAGGATCAAATAGAACTAGGTTGCCGAAGTCATCAATATTCGTTTGAAGCATCTCTCGGAGAAGATCATCATTTCTTCATAATCTTTCTGGAGCGAAGATAGCTCCTCAGTCAACTCCGAGTTCTTGATCAAAAGATCAGCAGCAGAAGTCTGGTTGTCCTTCAAAAGTTTCACTTCGGCCCGAAGCTGAAGGATAGTTTGATCAGCAGTTTGCAGAAATATCTCGAGAGATTCAGTAACAGTTTTTTGAATCGAGACCTCTTTATCAGAACTTATCTTCTCGGCCCGGGCAGCAGCATGCTCAGTATGCATGGTCCTATTCTTCTTCTACAGCTCCTTAATATCAGAATCTTTAGAAGCAGCATCCCGTGCAAGTATTTTATTCTGAGTATGGAGCCAGGTGTTAGTCCCAGCATAATCCTTGACTTTCAACTCAACAACTTTCAGATCCCTTTTCAGAATGGTAAGTTCATCAAGTATCTGATGATGATCCCGGAGCCTCGCAAGAGGAGCTAGTCCACCTTTAAACAAATGATCAAGCTGCAGGAAAAAGGAGTTAGAAAAACCAAAGGAGAAAAGAGTAAATAATAAGAGCTTACGCTCAAAATGTTCTGAGCAAACTCTTGAACCAACTTTTCCATATTGTACATTGAAATCCTTTTCAGGGCAGCCTGACTTTCAACAGTATCAGGAACAACAGGGTCCTTACTCCCATAGTTTGTCGGATGATAGCCCTCGTAACTCGACATTTGGGTCTCTTGAGTAGATTGATAAGAAAGCGCCAGAACCTCCTTCACCGGGGGCCGGGAAGATGAACCCGACTCAAAAGTGCGAGCCCTCTTCAAAGGAAGAGAGCCAGTAGGGATAGGACCCCTCTTCCTACTATCTTCAGCCCCTGGACTGGAACCTGAGCCACGTTCTTTGAATCTCACAGAATCTCGCCATCCTCGGTCTCAGTATTAGGAGCCTTGGAAGCAGCCATCTTCCGCAATCTCCTCGCATCGGAAGGTTTGATGGAGGCGGGATAAAGTTTGGAACCCAGTTTCTGTTGACTGAGCGGTCGCGCCACCAAAGGATTTCAGATATTCTGCATAGACAACAATTGTTAGAAAAACATAGAGTAAAAACAAATAGAAAATAAATATAGCCAACCTCGGCGAGTAAATAGGTCCTCAATAGCCTTATAGACATGGATAGCGCGAGGATACGTATCTCTCAACAATTTTACATGATCTAATTTCTCATTACTAAGAATCGGCTTGAGGACAGGGGTTCGATGCTTGGCCAAAACAGGGGTTAGAATAGTATCCGGGCACAAGCGGGCATCAACAAAAACAAATTCATCCTTGTTTCTCTTAGTAGGAGGGTCTCTAAGGAGAGGTCTATGACCAGCAGCAAGTGGTCGACTCGAACAAGAAATCATAGTCTCATAATGAGACGCAAAAGAAAAAGAAAAGTAATGAAAAAACAAACCGGCAATAGGTTTGATATGCAGGTCCCAAAGGACATTCAGAAAACCATGGACATAAAAGAAAAAAAACAGGGCCCAATTGAGATATACACACACCAGCAAATTTCAGAATCTCACTAATGAAGAATGGAATTGGGAGAATAGGGAAGTTAGTGAAATAGTACTTAGGGAGAGCAACCATATAGTATAGTGGCACGTCACCCGTAAGCTCATCAGGATACAACCAGTAAACCCTCTCTCTCAATTCCAAGTTCAACATGAGCTTGACAGCAACATCTTTCGACAACCTGTTGGTGGAAACAGGATTCACAACCTCAGGATAGGCAGTGATGTCAGAAGAGATAGATCTAATTGAACCACACTCCAACCCATATGGTTGTTCCCTCAGTTGAAAAGGAACACGGTGGTAACCATAGAGGCGGATGACAAAAACATCCCACTTCTTCCTGCTTCCGTCCACTTCATGGTAGAAAGAGGGAGCATGACCCCCCTTATCTTCATTGATAGGAGTAGGAAAGAGGTAGGGGATCCTTGATCTCTTAGGCTTTTCCGGAACAAAAAGCGAGGGATCCTCGACTATATCCTCCCGATTAACATCAGGGGGCAACCTAATCATGGACAGTGGTGACACAGGACTACGGCCAATAAAAATCTCCGTGGGAGTATGGAGAGGCCCAGAACCACCTACGCTAATGTTCCCTTCAGAACTCTCAGAAGAACAGCTCTCATCGGAACTCTCATCTCGTCCAGAATGAGAAGGAGAAGGGTCCCGATCATCGATTGACTCAGAGGAAGAAGCCTCAGAATCGTCGTTATCTGCCCCATTAGAAGGAGAAGCAGGGGGGCCTACAAGAAAGGTTCATAAATAAACCCCATTCATTTAAAAAGAAAACTTTCTCTGCAAGTAAAAGAAACTTACTTTGGGGGGGGCATTGACTTCATCGAAGACGCCCTAGAAGGCGTAGCTTCGACAGCGGGCAAGTTCACAGATAAACCCTCGGGATGAAGGTTCGACCCATAAACATCAATGGTGATATAACCACCTTCAGTCGTAGGGATAGAATATTGAGTAGTATCCCCCATACTCTCCTTGGCTCGCTTGATGCGAGACTTCTCAGTAGGAGGAGCTTTATCTTTGCCAGAAGACATCTGCAAAAATCAGAGGATCAACTTGACATTTTCGAGAAAATCAAAATAAAAATCGACTCCAAAAAGTCGACGGGAAAAGGGTCCACCAACAGGCTGAACTCAGGGAGTCGAGCCTCATAAATCGACCCTACCCACAGGTTACTTCAGAGGAAGTCGACCACCCAGAAGGGAAGACTTCTAAGAAGTCGAACAGAGAAGTCGACCCCAGAGAAACCGAACCCCATCCGAAGGTGGAACAACCAAGAAGTCGACCCCAAAAAGGCCAACCCCAAGAAGTCGAACCAACAACGGGATAGGGCAACCTCAGAAAACTCGACTCCAAGAAGTCGGCTTAGAGAAGTCAACCCCTTTCCCTAGTGTAAGTCGAACCCTTACACTGGGAACACGAGCAGGGCTCGAAGAACTCGAGCAGGGCAGGAAACACGGGTAGGGCTCGAAGAACTCGAGCGGGGCTGGAAACACGAGCAGAGCGCGAAGAACTCGAGCGGGAGAGAGGAGAGTAACAAGAAAGTGAATCCCCCCCCGGGCTATTTATAGAAGGTAAGTCGAGTGGGCCTAAAGGGCTCGAAGTCAGGTCCAGTCTAGGCCCAGCCCAACGCCTGGCTCGACATGTCAGATTCCAACGGCGGTCGATGATCGAAGGCTCGACATTTAAGAATGTGGCTCGACATCTGGACCCGGAGGTGGAAAAATTCAGCACGAGATTCCAACGGCGGTCGATGATCGAAGGCTTGACATCTGAACTGTGGCTCGACATCTGGACCCGGAGGTGGAAAATTCAGCACGAGATCCAACACATTTAACTATTATTATTATTTATTTCAATTTTAATTTCATTTTAACTCGTGCTTTCATTTTAACTCATGCATTTTAATTCATTTCATGATATTTCATTTTATGGCATTTCATTACATGACATTTCATTCCATGGTATTTCATTTCATAGTATTCCAATATATAATTTCTCAACATGCATTTCATTTTTCAATGTCTAACATATAAATTAGATTAACTAATTAATAACTATCATAGGAATTAATTTCAAAAATATAGAAATTATCAATTCAACAAACGTCCGCAAACGTCCGCAAATGTCCGCAAATGTCAAAAATATAGAAAGGATATACAAAAAATATTACATTGATATATCCGCAAATGTCTTTCAATATATTTGCAAATGATCAATTCAAATATTCCAAATCCTAACAACAAAAAAACCACATATAACACAAAACAATATCAACACACAACACGCATATATATATCATTAACACAAATATCAACTACCTAAAATAAATAAACAAAAGACTAACAACATTATTAAACTAGTAATTAAAAAATTTCAGCAACTACCTATAATAAAATTCCAGCAAACCAACTTAAAACACACAAATAAAACATTAAAATATTTAAAAAAAAAATTCATTATAGATCAATAAAAAAAATTCCAGCAAACCATATTCTTTTTTTAACAAAAACAGTAAATATTTAACTTACAAAAACATTAAAACAGTAAATACATATTCACAACCTTAACACTTAAAAGATTTAAAAAATTACGTCCAAGACACTAAATGAAACATTAAAACACATAAGATCATCCACAAAATCATACCATAACTACATAAGATCAAATACACAAATCAAACACTATAAATAAATAAAATAAACCCCCCAAATTTAAAAACTCCCATTTCATAAAACCCTAAATTAGAAGAAAAAAACTACATTTAATAACTAACATTATCAATTAAACCCCCTAATAACTAACACTTTCACAAACCATAAACCCCCAAATCATAACCCCCCAAATTAGGACTACAAGAAAAAAGGTTTACAACGACGATTTTAGCGACGATTTTGGATCGTCGTTAAATTTCAAGAAGGATTTTGAAGAAAACGCGTGATATTAGCGACGATGTATCGTCGTTAATTATCTTTTTTTGTTTGTTTAATTAACGATGATATGTTGATAATCGTTGTTAGATAAAACAATTAGCGACGATTTAAAATTTATCGTTGCTAATAATGGGGACCTATTTATAATTTTTTTTAAAAAATAAGGTATTAATGTAAAATGACCCTTTATAAAACTATCTTTAATTCTAAAATCTCACATTTCACCTCCAATTTCATTCCCAAACCTTAAACCCTAAACCATCCACCCCCAATTTTTCCTCTCGCCGGATTTCCCTATTCAATCCTATCGTCGGATTTTCCCGTCGGTCATCGTCAACTGACGCCGGATTTTCCCGCCGATTATCATCAACGGACGCCGGCGTCATTTCCCAATTTGGAGCAGGTATGTTACACATTTCCCGCCGATCATCATCGTTTTATCTTCCACATTTGGAGCAGGGGACGCCGGTTTTTGTTTGGGGCAGTTATGTTCATCATAAATTAATTATATCGCTTAATCAAAGTAGGTTTGGATGCAATTCTCTGCCACAACAATTAGTGGTCGATAAGGATGCAATTCTGAAAATTTCATAATCTGTTATAAAAGCAAATTAACTCCGAGTTGAAGGTACGTTGTTCATCATTCTTAAAAGCTGCAATCAAGTAAGTTTATCTTGTATCTAGTAAGTTGAAATCAAGGTGCATGCATTATATTATTATCATTTTATTATTTAAATTATCTTCCCAATTTATTATTTAAATGATTTCTATTTGGGTTTATGTTTTATCTTCCCAATTTGGAGCCGGTGTTTGTTTATATTTATTGAAGTTACTGAACTTTTGGAGAAGAAGACTCAAGATTGGAGGAAGAAATTATATATGCCGATATCTGGGGGCCGGCTCCGGTAGTATCATCTGAAGGATACAAATATTATGTCAATTTCGTCGACGGAGCAACCAACTTTAATTGGGTGTTCCCAATGGTCAAGAAGATGAAGTGGATTCGATGATCTTTTCTATATTCCTTTGTTTATTTATATACAATTCCTACTGTATTGTTATTCATTTGTTAAGTAACAGATTCAGTTACTTTACTAACTATCTGTTACAATACACCCCCTCGAACTGAGTGGAAGTGCTTCAACCAGTTCGCTTCGTAAATGCTCAAATGGTTTGGGTCCGAGTGACTTTGTGAGAATGTCCACCTTTTGCTCTTTTCCTGAGATGTGTTGAACTGCCAAGCTCCCGTTTTCAGTCTTTTCTCTCACAAAGTGTAGATCCATCGCGACATGTTTCAACTTGCTGTGGCATACCGGATTGTTCGCGATGAAAGCTGCTCCTTGGTTATCGCTAAGGACTCAGACTGGGCCTGTGATTTTGATCCCCAATTAATTCGATCAGTAGCGCCTTTAAACTTTTAGCTTCTTTTACCGTAGATGCAATGGCGCAATATTCGGCTTCGGTACTCGAGCGTGCTAACGTTGTTTGCTTTTTCGATGACCAAGAAATAAGTGTGTCGTCGATGTATAATAGCATACCAGTTTGACTCTTTCGATCTGTTGTATCACCCCCCCAATCGGCGTCGCAATAGCCGGTGATTGTAAACCTCTTTGCTTTGCAGAATGTGACCCCGAAGTTTTGCGTTCCTGAGAGATATCGTAACACCTTTTTTAGTGCAATGTGATGTAGTGGTGTTGGAGCGCTCATGAATTGGGCGAGTTTATTAACTGCGAATTGTATATCCGGGCGAGTCAATGTTAGATACTGTAAGGATCCCACTACCCGTCTGAATTCCTTTCCATCAGCTATTGGTTCTTCTTCGGATCGGAGATCTTGATGTGGTAGCATCGGGGTGGCTGATGGCTTGAGATTAGCTAGGTTGCAACTGGATAATAGGTTGCTCAAGTACTGTTGTTGTGACAAACAAATTGCGTTTTTTGTTCTTCGTACTTGTATTCCTAAAAAAAATTTTAGTGTTCCGAGATCTTTTACCGGAAATTCTTTCCCCAAGTTTTTGATAACTTACTTTACTATCTGGTTGGACGACCCCGTAAGCACAATGTCATCTATATATGCAAATAATAACACCGTGTGTGCTTCTTTGATCATGATGAATAGTGATGAGTCCGAGTAACTTTCTTTGAACCCGAGGTATATCAAAAATTCTCGTAACCTCCTATACCACATTCTTGGTGACTGTTTCAACCCGTATAGTGATTTTTTCAAGAGACACACATATTCGGGATGATCTCGATCTTCGAAACCGGCTGGTTGTGAGACGATTATTCGTTCATCTAATTTTCCGTGTAAGAAAGCATTAGAGATGTCAATTTGGTGGAGTTCCCAGTTTTTCGTTACTGCTAATAATAGAACTATCCGTATCGAGTTTGCTTTAACTACCGGACTAAACGTCTGAGTGTAATCGCTTCCCTCGATTAGTCCTAAGCCGTTTGCAACCCACCGAGCTTTAAACCGGTCGATGGTGCCGTCTTCTTTTTGTTTCACCTTGAAGATCCATTTGGTGTTGATCACATTATCGTTATTTCCTCGAGGGTTCAAGGTCCAAGTTTCATTATTTTGTAGTGCCATGAATTCATCTTGCATTGCTGCCTTCCATTTTGGATGGATGAGTGCCGACCTTACAGATTTTGGAATGACCACACTTGTGACTGCTACCGATAGAGCGTAGCGCGGGTTTGACTTCACAATGCCTCTTGCCCCTCTTGTTATTATGCGTTCCGGTACTTCAATTTCATTTTCTGATTCTTCTGTTGACTTCATTTTCTGATTCTTCTGTTGACTCTGGGGACTCGGCACTGGTTGATTTATTTGGAGTAGATTCAGAAGATTCGGACGTAATCGGGTCATCCTCAAATGATTGGGAATTTTCAGAATTTAGTTGATTTGGGTCAGATTCAGGAGTGAGTTGGGAGTCCGTAATTGACCCATTATCAGTAATTAGCCCATTATCATTCACGTGATCCGTTGGCCCATGATCAAGAGTTGTTTGAATAATTGTAGTTGGACTTATATTTATTTGTTCTTGATCTTTTGCATGTTCACCCTTCCATAGTATTTTATTTAATGAAAAATCCTCGTCCAGAAAGACGACGTCTGTCGAGGAGTATAACCGGCTCGTGTTCGGGTCAAAACAAAGGTACCCGTCCTGTTTATGAGGGTGACCTAAAAAAATACATGGAGCCGATTTTGGGTCTAGCTTGTTGTTTCGATATGGTCTCAAGCATGGAAAACACTTGGATCCGAAAATACGTAACTTGTTGTAGTATGGAATTTTGTGGAATAATGCCTCAAACGGTGATATTCCGGCGAGAATTCTCGTCGGGTTTCGATTGTATAGAAATGTTGCAGTTAATACCGCATAGTCCCAGAATTTTGTTGGCATATTTGCTTTTTTAAGTAGCGTGATAGCTGTGTCGACGAGATGTCTATGTCTTCTCTCCACTGACCCCATTTGGTGGTGACTGCGAGGACATGCGAATCTGTGTTCAATTCCCACTTCGTCAAGAAACCCGGTTAGTTTTTTGAATTCGAGAGCATTGTCCGTTTGAATTTTCTTGATTGGCCGACCGCCTTGAAGTTCTGCCCAGATCTTGAATTTTCTAAAAATATCTCCCACGTCCGATTTCCTGACCATTGGGAACACTCAATTAAAGTTGGTTGCTCCGTCGACGAAATTGACATAATATTTGTATCCTTCAGATGATACTACCGGAGTCGGCCCCCAGATATCGGCATATATAATTTCGAGTGGATGAGAATACAATGTATTTGTAGTTTTTTGATTTATGGAATGACTTTTTGCAACTAAACAATGTTCACAATCTGAAAATTTTCCACACGACATTGAAATTTGATTTTTATTCGCTAGACTTTTTATTGCCCTGTCATGTAGGTGCCCAAGTCGGGCATGCCACCGATCACCTGTAACTGCCGAGAGTGCAACTTTATTTTTTTCAATTTTTAGAGGGAGCTGGTAGAGTCCATTCTCCTCTCGACCTTCGGCTAACATCCTTCTAATATCCAGATTTCGTACCTTGACGCTCTGTTTGTCAAATTCCACACAGATTCTGTTATCGGCACATAAACGCTGAACAGATAATAAATTTCTTGATGAATTTGGGACTAACAGCATATCATTCAAACAAAAATTATTATTGTTAAATTTTGCCGTTGATTTTCCTGATTGTGATATTTGCATCGAATGCCCATTTGCTACAATAACTGTTGATTTACCTTTGTAAGGGATAGATTCTTGAATTAGCATACCTGACCCAGTAATGTGCGTAGTGGCTCCGGAGTCTGGATACCACATGGACATTGCTCCATGGTCCCGAGTCATAGCCAAATTCACCTCTGGATTTGATGTTATTGGAGTTGCTAACCCAACTGGTATTAGAGTTCTAGTATGCTTTGGGGGAAAACGTGTAAAATTAACCCGGTTATAGCAATTTAGGGCGCTATGCCCCTTTTTTAAACAAATCTGGCACGAAGACTTCCCCCACGTCGATCTGAAAAATCGGAGTCGCCGCGATCGTTACCTGCAGGTCTGGATTTGTTCACAACGTTTGCCTCGATCGTTGGAGTTGCCGCGATCTGGATCGCCGGAATCGGCGTCACCTGCAGCTCGTGATCGACCAGTAGTTGCTGGAACATCGAGAATTCATGGCGTGGTCGAATCTCGTCGTGATAGATGTTGAGAACGGCTTGAATTCCGTTCCTAGGCCTCCTAGTGCGATTAGGATGAGTTGCGAGTCCTTTATTTTCTCGCCGGCGTCTGCTAGTTGATCTTTGATGATGCAGATTTTTCGCAAGTACTCCTTCACGGTCAAGTTATCTTTTCGAATCGTTTGCAGTTGATGTCGCAAGTGGAGAATCCTTGTCTCCGAATCAGAGGAATGCATTTGCCTCAAGCATTCGCATACCTTCGCTGATGTAGTGAGCGCAGCCACTTGAGGGAGTATCGACGAAGAAATTGTCGACAGTAACCAACTAAGTATGAGTTGGTCCTGCTGCTCAGCAGGAGAGTCCTCTGTGATTTCGACTTTCCCTTCCACATACGATAGTAGCTTGTATCCCCGGAGCAAGGCGGAGAACTGAGCTTTCCACGAGAAGTAATTTTTCCCTTCTAGGGTCACACATTTCATGTGTTTCATCATTACCACTTTTGAAGTGCTTCCTGTTTCTTGAGTTGCTGCAGCGGAATTAGGATCAACAAAGCCGGAGCTGTTGTCTGGTGAAGATACCATATTGAAGTTACTGAACTTTTGGAGAAGAAGACTCAAGATTGGAGGAAGAAGATGAAGTGGATTCGATGATCTTTTCTATATTCCTTTGTTTATTTATATACAATTCCTACTGTATTGTTATTCATTTGTTAAGTAACAGATTCGGTTACTTTACTAACTATCTGTTACAATAATATTTTATTATCATTTTATCTTTTATTATTATTAGTTTAAGTAATTTAAACATATGGGATGGAAATCACCGTCTTTATTTTAGTCCCCTGCATTTTATATCAATTTTTGTTTGTTTATCGTTTTATCTTTGGGTTTTTGTTTGGGTTTTTGTTTTATCTTTATTATTTCTGTTTGGGTTTAGGTTCATCATTTTATTATTTAAATTATCTTTCCAATTTATTATTTAAATTATTTCTGTTGGTTTTAACTTCCCAATTTGGACATTGTTTCTGTTTTATGTTAATTTTATTATCGTTTTATTATTATTAGTTCAAGTAATTTAAACATATGGGATGGAAATCACTCTCTTTATTTTAGTCCCCTGCAGTTTATATCAATTTTTGTTTGTTTATTGTTTTATCTTTGGGTTTTTGTTTGGGTTTATGTTTTATCTTCCACAATTTTATTCTTTTCAGATTTTGTTTCGTCCTTTTGTTTTCATATTTTATCTCTACATTCCCAAATTTCCCCCGGACTGCATATCTTCATCTCCTCATCTACTATCGGCGACTTTCATAGGTATTTTTCTTTCTTTTTTAAAAATCCAAATAAATTTGATGTGAATGTAATAAATAAAATACAACCCATGAATCCCCATGAATTTTTTTTAAAAATGCAACCCATGTAATAAATAAAATGCAACACATGTAATAAATTTCTTTTTTCTTTCTTTCTAAATTAAAAAATCTTTTATGTATCCCCATGAATCAGATAATACTATCTTATTTCCATTGTTTACAAGTAGATGACTTTTAATTTCATGAAAAAAATAGAACCTTAGAAAAATTCTGTCGGCAAGCCGAGCTGAGCCTGCTGAGCCCGAGCTGAACCGAGCTTAGCCTGCCGAGCCCGAGCTGAACCGAGCTCTTCAGGAAATTATCGAACTTGAATTTCTGGGTGATGATACTCGATTTTCGATGTTTAACTGTATTTGGTATAATATTCACAAATGAATCAAAATAGACAAGTTCAAAACAGTGTCAATTGACACACATTCTAAACAAAAAACATACGAGCCGTTTATTTTTTCTTGGCAATCTGAGCAAATTTGGTATATACCAAATGTATCCGGAAAATCAACCGATTCGTATACGGTGCTTAGAACAAAAGCTCGAGATGTCATTGACATTTCAGAAAAAGATTTAAATATATATCAAGACGATTTTAATGAATTTGATGTGAATGCAATCAACGATGACACGATTGATAATGTATCTTTGAGTGTAAATCATGTTCATGAAGAAACAAATGTTGACAACGATATTGAATTAGATAATGTAGATATCGAATCCGATAATTAATTTATAAGTGACGAAGAAGGATTTTAGTGTGATTGTAAGTTAGTTCAAAATATAATGATTTTTAATGTGATGATCTTTTATTGTTATAGTTAATAGAATTATGTCATGATTTTTTCCAGAAATGGCACGTGGACAAGGACGTAAGCATGGTCAAATACGTGGACAACGATAATCCATCGACAATGAGGTGGAATCAGCTCGTTGGTGTATTAGAAAATTTACAAAAGGAATTCCACAACCTTCAACACCATTTCTTGGAGTAGTTTTTCAATCTGGGTATGTAGTTCATTTCAAAATTAAATAATCAAATTACTTTCTTTTCATTATATTAATTGAACCTAAAAATTAACTTACAGAACATTTCCAAATGATATACGAAAGCAAATTGGCTGCTTGGTTAAAGGATTATTCCTGGGGCAGAAATCACATGGGCTCAATGGAGCGATGAGGATAAAGATATAATTTGGGGAAATTTTTTGGTATGTTATGTGATTGTATGTCTTCTATGTGTTCAATTTATTTGATTATTTGAGAAATAACTTAACAATTCTTTCTGTGTAAAAATTTTTTAAATTTGATGACCAAGACCGTGCTCGGATTACATTCAATCAATACCTGACTATTAATTATCCTAAATGGCTTAGCAAAGCGAGAATGGATGCAAAGAAAAATGCTGGTGTCTCTGAAATTGACGAGACTTGCAAAAATTTCCCTCTAACATACATTACAAAAGAAAAATGGGGATTAATGATGGACAAGTTTTTGGCACCAGAGTTCGTAGAAAAATAAAAAAAGAATTCAGAAAATCGAAATAAAAACGAAGATTATTTGGTGTACAAGGGTAGATCGACTTTTTTTGAAACCAACTCTCATGCAATAGTAAGTTTATATTTTAAATTCATTTTAATTTAAATATTTTATGAATTTTTTTAACTAGTTTTTATCGTATAGACTCTAAAATTAGGTCGAAAACCTTCATTTCAAGAGGCATTTTTGTCGACTCATATGCCATTAAATGATAGAGGAAAAACTATGATGGTGAGTGATCATTTATTAATATTTCATAATATATTTATATTTTCTTAATTGTTTCATATTTGATTTTCGTAAAGGCTGAATATGAAAATTTGAATGAAGAGCTTAAAAGACAAGAAGATAGTGATTCCGATTCTGATGAAGATAGCGAAGACGAAAATTTATCGTCTCAAGGTTCAACTACATTTCATAGTAAGCCTCTATTTAAAAACGATCATATTGGACCTTGGCTAAAAGCATCAAAAGAAAAGAAAAATGGCCGCATTCTGGGATTTAGAGTTGGCAATAACTCAATGTTATCAAATAAAAAGAGAAAGAAAATGAGCCATGAGGAAACTGAGAAGCAGAACACTGAAGAATTTGAATTGGCAGTTTCCAAAGCCGTTGAAAAACGAATGGAAGCGTTGGAAATACAACACGAAAAACGTTTTCAAATGATGGAACAACAGTTATTTGAAAATATACATGTGAGTTTAATAAATGTTTTTAAATTAGTTTTTAAATTTATTAATTTTTGAATATCTTCATTTATTTTCAGGTTAAGTCGACAAGCAACGACCCCAATCGTCCATCATCGAGTAATATTTCTGTTGTTCCTACTTTATCTGAGTTGAACCAACTTATTCCGTTATCGAGAAATTATTGAGAAGAAGATAACATTTTGAATTCGATACCTCGACCAAAAGGTAAGACTTTAGATATTTCAAATATTGTTAAAAAATTGTAAAAGACTTAACATCAATGTATGTGATTGCAAAAAAACAATGTCTATTCCTTTTTTGGTTAATCAAATTTGATTTAGTGTAAATGTGTGTAATTGAATATTTGTGATTCAATATGTGTGATTGAATGTGTGTTTTCATGAATGTATGTGATTGAATGTATGTCATTGAATATATGTGATTGAATATATATTATTTGCAGGTATGAATTGAGATTTGTAAGGCTCTAAATGAGCACCCATATAAATTAAACATTTTTTTTTATTGTATTACATTTTAGCAGCGATTAAGCGACGATAAGTTGAGACAGAGAATATTAAAATTTAATGAGAGCGACGATGTAGCGACGATTAAGCGACGATAAGTTGAGACAGGGATTATTAAAATTTAATAAGAGCGACGATGTAGCGATGGTGTTTTTCAAATATTAACGATGATTCAGCGACGATGCTATTTTGGGATTATATCAGCGCTAATTTTTTAGCGAGGCGACTTATATCGAAGCTTTAGCATCGATCAATAATCGTCGCTGAAATCAATTTAGCGACGATTTTTAACTTTCAGCGATGATTTTTGATCGTCGCTGAAACGTAGGAATCTTGTAGTGTAAAAACAACAAAAAAAAGGAGAGAAGAAGAAGAAGAAGAAGAACATAAATATATCACAAACATATATCACAAACACATGTAGAAGAACAATGAAAAAAAACAAAAATACAAAGATAAAAACTAAATAAAGAAGATGACAAAAAATAAGAAAAAAAACAAGATAAAAACTAAATGAAGATGAAGAACATACCTTGAGGATGACCGGAGAGAAGTGGCCGGAGAATGGACTGGAAGATCGCCGGAGAAGTTTGGGGAGGGTTAGAGAGGAGTGGGGAGAAGTGGAGAGGATTTTGGGGGGAAATAAAATGAAAGAAATCTGGAGATTTTTTAGTTATATAAAAAATTCTCGGCGGCCAGGCCGCTGGGAACTACTTAAGTTCGAGTTAACTGTACGGGGGACCACGGTGGCGCAAGTTGTAATTTTAGGGTTTTCCAAAAATGCTGACGGCCAGATCGCCAACAATTTTTCTCCCGACCGTTGATGGTTTTAGGATGCCGGCGGCCAGGCTGGTGGCTAACTTCTTCCCGACCGTTGGAGATATTGGAGCTGGCGGCCAGGCCGCTGGCATCTTAAAAAAAAAGACACCGTCGGCTTGACCGCCAGCTCATTTCTCTCATTTACGAGGGAAAATTATGCTGGCGGACAAGTGTAACATGCCGCCGGCCGCCGGGAGATGGGCGCCAGAACTGCGCTGATTTTTTGTAGTGGGCGGTCGATGATCGAAGGCTCGACATTTAAGAATATCGCTTGACATTTGGACCCGGTGGTGGAAAAATTCATCACGAGATTTCCAACGGCGTTCGATGATCGAAGGCTCAAGAATGTGGCTCGACTCTGATCCCGAAGTTCAAAATTACCAGCGCGAGATTACAGAAACAATAGGGCAGCAGAGCTCGACATTTCGTGATGACTCGACATTTTTCAAGAAAAACAATACTCGACATTTGTTCATCAGCAAGTCAACAAAAGCACATCTGTACAAGTTCTAATTCAAAAATTTGATACGACGACGAAGCCGCCTAGGAACATCAGCCATAGGAGACCCAGCCAGGGGTGTAAGAAATATCTCTGACCTCACCACCGGAGGGGTGTGTAAAGAAATACCTCTGGACAGTCACCTAGGCAGAGGGGTGTAAGAAATACCTCTGACCTCACCACCAGAGGGGTGTGTAAAGAAATACCTCTGGACAGTCACCCAGCCATGGGGGTGTAAGAAATACATCTGACCTCACCACCGTAGGGGTGTATAAAGAAATACCTCTGGACAGTCACCTAGGCAGAGGGGTGTAAGAAATATCTCTGACCTCACCACCGGAGGGGTGTGTAAAGAAATACCACTGGACAGTCACCTAGGCAGAGGGGTGTAAGAAATACCTCTGAACTCACCACCGGAGGGGTGTGTAAATAAATACCTCTGGACAATCACCCAACCAGGGGGTGTAAGCAGAAATACCTCTGGACAAACACCTAGGCAGGAGGTGTAAGAAGAAATACCTCTGGGCAGACACCTAGGCAGGGGGTGTAAGCAGAAATACCTCTGGACAAACACCAAGGCAGGGGGTGTAAGAAATACCCCTGGCCTAAGGAAGTAAAAAACAAGGGAAGGAGACCCGAGAAGGTTCGGCTGAAACGCTTAGGTGAACAAAGACTGTAGGGTCAAGAACAAGTTCGCGCGGAAAGCAGCCCGGGCACTTCAGCCACTCGAAGAAGGCACTGGCAGGGGGAGAAAGGGGGGGCACCCCATAAAATGTAAGTGTTGCGTCCATTACCTCATAAACACAAGGGAGGGGGGAGTACTGGTGGTGCAAGACCTGACACTCAGATAACACCAACCAGGAAGCAGTCCCCAAGAGCCCTAGTATGTGTCGAAGAGGGGGAGTACTGGTGATACAGTATCCCGTACTGGACCACAACACCAGCTTGAGATAACCCAGAATGAGTGGAAGCACCCGTGTAGGCAATGGGAGGCCCCAGTCGACTTCATGAGGAAGTCGACCCCACCAGGGGACTTTAGCCAAGTTGACCTCTAAGGAGGTCGAGAGCCAAAAGTTGACCTCGAGGGAGTCGACCTTATAAAGTCGACCCAGGCCAGATCTGGGCAGTTAGGCGGTTACAGCCCTAATGACCAAATTACCTCATAAGGACCCTATAAATAGGGGTCACCACTACTCATTAGAGGTTAGGATATTTGGAGTGAGAGAGAACCTCTGCCAAAAAGAGCCTGAGTGACTAGAGTGTCCGAGCGGTTTCCGGCGGAGTTCACGGCCCTACGATTGTTCGAAGCGTCGCCCTAGCACTGATCGGGTTTCACCCTTATCAAATTGTGAATACAAGATTTTTTTCTCAGACTCGTAAAAAGATAAACAATCTTTTCGAATGGTATGCCTATATGACATAATTTGAATTATAGATTCAATGAGGCGACAAACTCCTGAAATCCCACATGATCAACAATGGAAAATGGGTTTTCATGTAATATAATCATCTTAGTCAAACATAACTTACTAAACTCTTGTGAAAATTTAAAGTTCTTCACATCCTTTGCAATATTGTTTGCCTCTATGAACATTTGACCTATGAGATTTTTAACCTTAGTTGAGTGTTTGAATTTTAAATGAGCCATGAGATGATTAGTATCATCACTGGCTTTACCATAAAAATATTTTTTTACAATGCTTGTATCTGGTCATTTGAGAACCATTAATTAACCACCACTTTCTTAAAATCTGTCCATACTTTTGAAACTCTTTTCTTTTTCGAACTTTAGTTTCATTTACACTAATATGTAAAAAAAAAATAATCAGTAGCTAGTGGTGAGAACGGGGCGGGTCACGTGTGGGGCGGGTCAGGTACCCTACTTTCCTTCCCCGAGACCCACCTCTGCCTCGACGATCGGGGCGCGGCACGGGGCGGATCCGGGGCGACCCGCCTGAAATTATAAAATTAAAAAAAAATGAAAAAAGTAAACCTAAAATTTAAAATGGATAAATTTTTTACCCTAATTTTTAAAAGACATAAGATTTATTAGCTAAGAGCCTAAGACTTACTTAATAATCCTATATCTAATATAATATAATTTATTAAAAAAAATTTAAAATTTATTTATTTTAAACCGGGGCGATCCGCCCAGGTTTACTCTGTCCCCGACACCCGCCTTGGAATATAACCGGGGCAATGAGGCAAAAAATAAAAAAACAGGGCAGAATATCTGCCCCGCCCACGTTCTCACCCCTATGAGTAGCTGAATTATAGAAATAATTATGATAAAATAGCATGAATTACATAAATGAAAATAAATAAATACCTAATTGGTTCAGTCGCTTCGATGCTCGTTGAAATAGGAGTCATATTTTCACTAAAAATCAGCAAGGAAATGAAAATAATTGGGGGTGAGGAGGTAGTTGAGTGATTTAGGAAGAAATAGAAATCGGTTTAGGGATTTGGGAGAGAAATAGATTTAGAGATTTATGGTTAAAGATTTAAATAATATTAAAATGTAAAGAGTTGAATATAAGTTTTTTATGGGAGTTTTCGAATATAAACTTATGTATTTAATATATTATATAAGGTTATTTATATAAATTATATTTTATATAAGGTATAAATATGGGTGAGTGTCAAAACTAACCACCTAAGATGGCTTGGTGGTCAAAACTAACCACCAAGCCTAGGTGTTGGGTGGTTAGGATGTGTTAAAGGGCAAATTTTCCTAATTTGCCCCTCATTAGTTAATTTATTACCCGTTGGAACCCGGTAACTTTGAAGATCAAGACCCGTTTGAAACTTAGGCTTGGAGTTCTGAAACCAGAAGACCATTATCAGGAGCTTTCTCAATAATGCGACATGGGTTCTCTTTTTGCAGCTGTTTCTGTAATTTTGCTCTTCGTATTAAATGTCTTCATTAGGGTTGGAGAAACGAGAGCTTTGGTTACTAAACCTTACCGCGACTGATAGCTTACAACGCATTTCCCGGTACCCTCTCTACCTACTCAGTACTCATCTCTTCCATTTTCCTTCCATTCTCTTCCGTCTCCAGACCTTCTTCTTCATTAACACCGAAGGTTCTTCGTCTTTTCTCTCTCTCTGGAATTGAAATCCTTCAAATTTTTTTCATTCTCTAGATCTCGTCTCCGTAATCACCAGCTAAAAAATGATATATTGATTCCTCCAACCCATTACTCCAACCATACTCCCAATGGCACATGAATGAAAATTTAAATAATTTTTAAGGGTAAAATGGTCATAAAAAATATAGGTGGTTATTTTTAACACAAAAGCAACCTTAGGTGGGTACTTTTGTCAATAATCCTATAAATATAATTTACTCGGGTATTATTCGGGACAGGGATTTCAATATCCATCCTTATACCTGAAAATGGCTAGGGATTTCGACCGGGGGACGAGGATTTTTCTACTTTAGGTAGAAAATTCTTCCCCATATATACCCATATCTGACCGTCTGGGTACGAGACGTACCGGGTACGAAGTATCTCATCCCTACCTTTAGCAAACTCATGAATTGAGTGCGCCAGTGTGAAAAATTATCAGTAGACAAGAAAATTTATAAATGATTACCGATGTTGAGGCTCGCCAGATATGGGAATTCCTCATCCTTTTACCTCTGACCATATCTCCAACAATGCGCGTCCCTTCTGTTCGCCTAGTCGTGTTCGCCATCTTTAGACGTGGATAAAGAATCTAGCTCCGATACCACATTGAATAAATAGAATCAAAGAATTAAGGTATAATTAAATCCAATTCACCCTATATAGAGGTTTTATAACCAATTAAATAATTTAGAGAGGTTTGAATAACATTACACCAAATAAAATGTCCGCCTACGGTAGCGGTAGGTTCCACATTTCTCATAAAAAAAAACAAACATAATCCAATCATCTCTTTTCTTCTCTAAACAAACCACAGCTCGTGGTTCAATTTGAACCAGCACTCACCAGGATGATGGTCTGCTGTGGCCTCTCAAATCCCATCCTCCGGTTCCATGTGTGCTGCCGTCTTTTCCTTTTGGGTGGTTTTTTTACGGGATGTTTGCTGATGGTATTTGGGTTTTTTTTTTTCAGGTACCGACTCCGATGGCCCGGAGCTCAATTAGAGGCCTCCCGAAGCGGAAATATCAAACTGTGATGCCGCTGATGATTTTAAACAAGACGAAGTTTCAGGGAAATATTTTCCATAGAAAAAGAGTAAGTAATATCTTTCAAGCTTCGGTTGTTCCACCACCACCACCGCCACCGCCACTTCAACAAGACACTTCTGATGAACTCCAAAGGAATGCGATGTGTGAATCCTATGGATTCACTCAAATCGGAGAACCACTTCCAGAAAATGTTACATTGAAAAATATCATAGACAGTTTGCCTAAAAAGGTAATATACATTAAATAGGCGTCTTCTCCAATAGATCTTCCTTAATTCCTTATTATCACAAATTCTCAATCGATTAATCACTCTTGAACACTGCAAAATTATAGGTTTTTGAAATAGATGACATTAAAGCTTGGAAATCTGTTTTGATATCCGTTGTATCTTACTGTCTTGGAATTCTGCTTATTTCAAAATCTCCATGGTATTTGCTTCCTCTTGCCTGGGCATGGACTGGTACTGCCGTAACCGGGGTCAGTTCATGGCTCTGTCTCGCTATATTGCTTCATTTTCAGTTTAAATTGATATAATTTTTCTATTGATTTCGCTGTTTAGTTCTTTGTGATAGGTCATGATTGTGCTCACAAATCATTCTCGAAAAACAAACTACTCGAAGATATCGTCGGAACTCTTGCCTTTCTTCCTCTCATATACCCTTACGAACCTTGGAGATTTAAGCATGACAAACACCATGCCAAGACAAACATGTTAGTTTTTCTTTAAAACTAATAATTATGAATCTTCCACAACCACTTCATTGTTTGATACATACATGAAGTCTAGGGTTCAAACTCCCCACATACCATAGCCTTAAATATATGTTTACCTCAGGATTTAGTCAGTGATATATGTTATAGCCTTAAATATTTTCAGTTATGAAATATTAACATTATTTTTTCGTATGCTAAGGTTGGCTGAAGATACTGCTTGGCATCCGGTATGGAGCAAAGAAATGGATGGCAATCCGATTCTAAGCAAGGGATATATGCTTGGATATGGTCCATTTCGGCCATGGTTGTCCATTGCTCATTGGTATTTAGAAAAAAATCTATGGATGTTGTTTAATCTACTTTTAACTTGTATTGTTTAGTGTGGAGTTTATGACATTGGTTTAATCGGGCATTGTTCTAATAAATAGGTTAGTGTGGCACTTTGGTTTGAGAAAGTTCAGGCCGACTGAAGTGAAAAGAGCAGCAATTAGCTTGGCATGTGTTTTTTCATTTATTGCGATTGGATGGCCTTTGATTGTATACCATACTGGATTCATTGGATGGATTAAGTTCTGGTTAATGCCATGGCTTGGATACCACTTTTGGGTACTGAAAAATTGATTATTTTTATTATCCTTAAATAGTTAAATCTATCTTTCTTTGTTAGAAATATCCGTGATTATAGTATTACACATAAATATAATAGATGAGCACTTTCACAATGGTTCATCATACTGCTCCACATATACCTTTCAAATCTTCGGATAAATGGGATGCAGCAACAGCTCAACTTTCAGGAACAGTTCACTGTAATTATCCACGGTGGTATGTTTACTATCGATATTTCTCTTCTGTCTTTTATAAATTGTAATGATTCTACACTGATTTTTTTTATTTGTAACTTCGACAGGATAGAGATACTTTGCCATGATATCAATGTTCACATTCCACACCATGTTTCTTCCAAGATACCAAGCTATAACCTCAGGGCAGCACATAAATCACTAGAAGAAAATTGGGGAAAGGTATTTTCCTTCTCATAGATTTTAATGTTTCATTAACATTAGATTCCAATGTTTCATAATTTTAATGATTTTGTTTTTAATTAGAATTTGAACAAAGCCAACTGGAATTGGCGGTTGATGAAGACAATAATGACAACTTGCCATATCTATAACGAGGAGAAGAATTATATACCGTTTGATGAATTTAGTCCAGAAACTTCTGGACCTATCAAGGTCCTTAGGAAGATCATGCCAGATTATGCATAATTTTTTCTTTCTTTAGAGATTTCATTATTTTTCTCCTACGAAAATTTTGTTGAGTAGAATACATAGATAAATCATAATAGATGGGAGGAGGCGAGAGTTTGGTTATGTGCTGATTTTGCTGTCATTTTATCACAACCAAAACCTTTTTTTATTAATGAACAAATCTTTTTTATCACAACAGAAATCATAATGACTTATAATGTGTTGAAATATTATTCTGATTGAAAATTGAAATGGATAAATTGGAAAAAAAATTCTGGTGTTATAATTGATCTTGATCTATTGGTATCTTGTGATTATTAATAAAAAATTATTTTTTGGATGTTAATGTTCATGTTTTTTTTGTAATAGGTTATTGCATTAAATTTAAAAGATGTTCAGAAACTAGTTAAGAAAACATAAAATAAGAAACTACTTAAGTAAAATAATTAAGAGTTTGGTTATGTGCTGATTTCATCAACAAGCGGTAAAAATTTCCTCTTCTGTGAGCCTGGTTTGATTAATGATCGCCGGCCGGGTCTCCATTGACATTCTATGAGCTGCCTTAAATTTCTTGGGCTTGAACAATGTTTCTATATCTTGAAGCATCCTTGCTTGTATTTATTTAGAGGTCTTGATTTGCTTTCCTTCCATCTTGCATTTTGATGGTACCCTGGCCCTGGGACCATACAAGCCCATGAATTCGAAGGTCGTGGAATAGTATAAATGTCCCTAAGAATATTGGAGAAAGGACTTTTACCACTTTTTGTATTCTTACACCTGTGATAGAAAGAGAGGAATTAAGAGAGCACTTGGCGATCGTGTGTAAGTATGAGGTAGAGTAAGCGCTTTGCACTTATACCATTAGTGGAGAACCTAACGTGAAACAACTAGTACAACCGTGATAGTAGAATGATGAGGAAGCAGTCAAGAAGAAAGGAACGACGAAGTGGAAAGGCGCAACCGAGTTGAGTCGTTGGTCATCCACGACAGAGAGGCAACCTCTGAGCGTAGGATCCCAATCGAGGAAGAGATGGAACCATACCGTTCGTATCTGAGGATGAAGTCTCGAGTCCACAACGATGAAGACAGCATTCCTAAGATAGTTGCTAGTTCATCTTTGTCGTTAACCACCTTGGAGAATACAATGTGACTTTTATCATAATTAATTTCCAACCCTTAGAACTCACTAAACTTCATAGGGATTGACTTTAAGGTGTTAAATAGCTTGACGCTGGTTCTACATCATACAATTCCAACCTCCTTCTTCCACTGCATGATTGAACATTCTGTTCAATATTTGTAGTATCCAAACTTGTATATCAGACAGATCCGGTTCGGATAACTTTATATCCGAATTCGAATCCAAATAATATTTTCCGTATAATATTCAGATAGAAAAATTTTAATTTCTAAATCCCTAGAGATAGATGGACAGTTATTAAAAATTAAAGTAAATATAATAATAGGAAACTGTTCCAGAACGGGACGTGTTCTGGAACGGGACGTCTTACGGCACATCATCCGGTTAAATTAATTATTAATATAAGTAACGGTAATCTATATAAACCAACGGTTATGGGTTATGAGTTTGAAAAAGAGGAAGAGGAAAGTAGGGTGAAAGCTAGATGGATGAAACTAAGTTGATCTTAATTTTGAACTGATATTTTCAGTTGATCTTTACAACAGAGTTTGAGATGAGTGGTTTGATGCTCTGGCCGACTACGAGATGCGTATTGAATGCGTTCTCAAGATAGTCCAAACACAAACACAATTGAAATGAAAAATCACTATCGAACATTCGAATCTCCCAAATCTTAAAAGTTAAAATGAAATCGCATAATGATTAAATCAAGGAAATGCCTAAGTGATGGAAACAAACAACCTAAGAACGGAAAAGGGAACTCCAAGATGCGGCTGCTGCTTCTCAAAACCTAAATCCCACCACTGCGGTTGCGGCACTGCCCGAGAGTCCGAGACCTAGATAGTAGATAGAATAGAGGACGAAGTCACGAGGTGTTCTACTGTTCTCCTTCTAACTTGTAAGTATATTTTTTTATTTTTAACTTAAAATAGACCCCCCCAGAATATGACCAGGACAGCGGGATATCTGCCCCGACCCCAGTTACCACAGGCGCGGAACGGGTTCTCACCCTTAGTATTAACATTGTTTATAGTTAAACCCTTGTAACTGAATAACCAGCTTTAGTCCAACAACTCTATAACTAATGTAACCAACTAATCTAACAATGTATATTAATTAATGACTAATTAACCCATACATTTATTTATTATTTTATATCTGAGTTGTTCTAATACTTCCCCCTCAAGCTGAGGAGTAAATATCTTTAATGCCCAAATTGACTAAAACACAACTCATTTCATTTTCCCAAGCTGGTTTGGTGAAAATGTTTGTTAGTTGTCTTTTAGTTCTTATGAAGATTAATTTTATAATCCCTTCTACAAGTTTTTCTCTTGTGAAGTAGTGACAATCAAGCTCGATGTGTTTGGTTCTCTCGTGGTATACTAGGTTTTTAACAATGTAGATTGCTGATTGATTATTACAAAAAATTGTGGTTGGCTTTCTCAGTTCTATTTTCATTTCACTGATCAATTGTTTTAACCACACTATTTTACTAGTCATATACACTAATGATTTGTATTCTGCTTCAATTCAGCAGATGACTTTGAGATAGTCTTTTATTTTTTGCATTTCCAAGAGATTAATGTTTCTCATAATAAAACACAATATTATGTCACTGATCTTCGGTTAGTGTACAAGAGGCTCAATGAACATCACAATATGCTTTTAGTTCTAAAGGACCATTTCTTGAAATAATGATTACTTGTCCTGGTTTTGATTTTAAATATCTTAGAAGCTTATAAGCAGCTTTTAAATGAGACTGTTTTGGTTTTTCCATAAATTGGCTTAGACTTTTCACAACAAATGTGATGTATGACTTGGTGATATTGCAGATAAATTAACTTCCCAATTAGCCTTCTATATATATATATATAAAAGAATCTTCTAGTTGTGGAGATGTCTGTTCTCCAATTAATATTTTTTTGAATTGGAATGTTTGATGGCTTATAGTCAAGTAATCCATTTTCATTTAGTATATCCATTGTATACTTTCTTTATATTCATTTGTCTGAATGTGAAACTTTAATACCTAGCTAGGAAATAATGTAGTTGTCCTAGGTCTTTTATTTTAAAACAGTTCTGCAATTTTATTTCCAGAACTTTGATTATTTCTTCATTGTCGCCTGTGATGACTATGTCATTTACATACACAATCATGAATACTATTCCTTTCTTGTTGTTGAATATAAACAAAGAATAATCAGCCTTTGATTGTTCAAAACCAAGACTGATGAATGATGTTTTAAATTTGGCAAACCATTGTCTTGATGTTTGTTTTAGTCCATATAAGGATTTTTTTCAATTTACAAACTCTTTTATCATTTTCTTTTACGTAGCCAGGTGGTGGTTTAAAAAAAAATATCTTTAAGATCCTTATGAAGAAAGGCAGTATTTACATCTAACTGATGTATTATAATTAATACTTTGACTGTAGTGATTTTAGCTACAGGTGCATATGTATCAGTCAAATCTTTCTATTTGACTATATTCTTGAGCTACTAATTTGGCTTTATGCATTTCTATATCTCTATTTTGTTTATATCTTATTTTAAATATCCATTTTGAGCCTACTACCATGTGGGAGATCAACTATTTTCCAAGTTTGATTATTGGCTTCTAAACCATCCATCTCTAATTACATAGTTTTTATCCATACTGTGTTCATGGATGCTTGCTTAAAAGTAGATGATTGCTGATTTACAGAAATCTGTTTGATCAATTCTTTATGTTTCCTGTTTAGTCTATGATATGAAACATGCATGTTTATTTATTGGGTGTTTTGTATTGTAATTAGCTGAATGTTATTTTTTATTTTCACTATAGTAGAAATTCTCATTTTTAGTAGTTTTGTGTGGTATGTCTGATTTTCTTGTATTTGTATATGTATTCTGACTTTCATTGTTTATATTAGCCAGTACTAATAAAGTTGATTCGTTGAATTTTTAATAGCTTCAATAATTTTTTCTTAAAATATTTTCAGTTTGACCAATTTCTTTTGATTGGTTTTCTGAGATTGACAGATCATTAAAAGATTTGCTTGTGCTATCTAACTTCTGATTTGAATCAATTGTTTGATTGTTTTCAATGGTTTGTTATGAAATTATTTGTTCTATATTTAAATGATCATTAATATCAGTATTTAAATGATCATTAATTTCATTGTCTGAATCCGTGTTCTTGTTCTATTGTTTTTTCAGAACTTATTTCATTATTAGTTAAATAATGATGGTTTTGTTTTGAGTTATCAGACGAATTATTTAAATTTTTACTTGTATATTGTGGTATAAATGATCAAATATTGTATATATGTTCCTGTTATTATTTTGATCTTTGATTTCTTGTTTTAATAATTTAAATGGAAAGATATTTTCTTTAAAAATAACATTTGTGTTAATCATAAATTTGTTATTTTTAAGGTCAAGGATTAGGTATCCCTTGGTTCCTTGAGAGTAACCTAGAAATTAATACGCCTTGAAAAAGAATCAATTTTATTGAATTTTAATTTTTTTATTGTTTTCATTCTTGTTTGAAAAAGAAATTTTATTACATTTATTCTTAGCTAGTAATCCTAGCATACTAATTTTAATATTTGAAGTGTGCCGTACGTAATCAGGTGTGCCAGATTTCTTCATTGACAACTCCATATGCTTTATGATCGATCTAAGCTGAAATCTTTATTTGTTCCGTATATGTATAACCCTCCTTGCTCATCAGCCTGTCCAATTAATCAGATTCCTTGAGTGAGGGTCCTGAAAAATGCATTCATTTTTATTTGAAATTGTATTTATATTATTTTCTTTGGTCAATTTGAAATTGTATTTATATTATTTTCTTTGGTCAATTTATGGATTGATATTAGATTGATTTTGAAAGAAAATATATGGTAGATAGATTCTTTAATTTTAGTCTTGGAGATAGTATTATATATTTTACACAATTCACCACTCGGGAATAACCTCATTTTTAGTGGTTTGTGACTTATGTAAATTATGAAATAGACTCATGCAGGTTGCCATTCATATGTTGAGATGCTCACATTGCAGGTAAATTGTAGAAAATAATTTTTATTTGAAAAAATACTATTACTTGTAAATGCATTAATTCTTTGAATACGTAGTTTACATTCTTCATCTGTAAATGCATTTGCTGCCATCTCAGTTTTAACTTTTTTGTTGGATTTTTCTTTTTTCTTGGGAAATCTTATCAGATGATAGCATTTGTCTCCTGTGTGTCCATAGTAATTGCAATTATCACAATGCAAATCGGTATTAAGTTTCTTATCTGATTTACTGTATTTACTTTTTTTTTTGGGTGTGAAATTTAATTTTTCTCCAGATTTTACCCAATTTGCAGAATCTATGAGTTGTTGTCCTTTCTCTCTAATATTGATTTTATGTTTCTCTTTAATAAATCGGCATTAAGTTTCAATTATCACAATGTAAATCGGTATTAAATTTCTTATCTGACCCGAGCTTAACGAACCGTGTCCGAGGCTAGAATTTTATTTGACACCATAATTATAAATAACTTTGGAGAAATAACCCCAACAAATCAATAATTGCACATTGAAATTTTTGCCTATTAACTTTGTAAATCTTGAAATGGAAATAACCTCAGTCAGCTAGTCTAGTGACTAGTAATCTATTGTTTACTAAAGAAGAAATCCTTGAGATCCATCCCGGGTGGGGCCCACTCACTTTCTTTTAAAGGTAATGAGTATTCGGTGCGGAGTTAGTTTGAATTTTACTGTTTGTTTAAACAGTAATTATTAATTAAAGTGATCAAGTGTAAAATGAACGGTTAAAAACATTTGATTAAGTGTAAATCAATGGTTGAAAACATGTCAGAGATACGAATTTATCACACTCTTTTTTACAAATTATTTACAAGTAAAAATAGAAACCTAAAAAGGTTTTATCTACTGAAAGTGAAACAAACCTATGACACGATCAAAAGTGAAACGTGTATACGATAATATCTTACTTACTCTCAATTTCAAGTGAGACGGAGGAGATGATGGACGGTGAGAAGAAGAGACCGGCGAGATCAACTTCAGTTGTCGCCGGGTCTGTATGGGAATCGAGGATGAAGATGGATCAAATCAAGGGCGGAATCAAAGTGTTCGTTGCCAATGCCACTGATGAAGCAGCAGTTGTTGGATCTTTGGAGAGACGGAAGAGGAAGAGTTGGAAACCGGTGGACAACGACAGGAGTAATTCAAATGACTTGAGAAAGACTCTCTCCGCGCTTCTGCCGGCGCAGGTCGATGGAGATAGCGATGATGCCGACGAAGACGATGGGTTCGAGGTGGAGGTGGAGGATAAGAAAGTAGATCAGATCTGGTTGGAAGAATCCATCGCACCATCATCAGTAAGCAAAGAAGAAAATCTCCATCCAGAATCTCCACCGACAGGTGACGACGGAGGAGGACATCGAACCTTAATTTTTTTTCGAAGAGGGGAGATCCTGATCTCTGTTTTAAACTTTTGTTGTTGTTGTTGCAGAAGACGATTTCTACGACACCATTTCCGACAGCTCGAACAGTTTCCAAAGCATCGGTACGTGGGTCGGCCGTCGGTGAGTGTATCATCTTATTTGATAAACACCACCATTATTGATTAATCTCCGGTGGTTTTCAGTGGATTTAGTAATGTGGAAAGACATACCAAGATCATCTTTCATGTTCGGAATTGGGACATTTCTACTCATCTCATCTTCCTACACATCGGACCTCGATTTCAGGCATGCATGTCACTCTATTTTCAATTACCCAAAAAACGAAACCTAAATAAACCATCCATCCTCCTACAGTTTAATCTCCGCAGGATCTTATCTGGGTCTCATCTACCTCGCAATCATCTTCGTCTACAAATCATTCATCAACAGAGCAGAGTATGAAGATCTCTCCGACTCTTCTCAGTTTGAGATAAAAGAGGAAGAAGCAAGTCGGTTTGTCAAAAAGGTTCTCCCTTTCGTCAACGAGCTGGTCGTCAATATCAGAGCTCTCTTCTCCGGCGATCCTGCAATCGTGATGAAGTTAGGTGTGTTTTTGTTTGTTCTCGCCAGGTGTGGGGGAATGATAACAATCTGGAGCTTGTTTAAACTTGGTAATGCTACATAATCTACTACATTTCACCCTGCTTTTCCTTCACGTGCACTAAATTCTATAATATTTCCCTCCTTCCTTTCGCTGTCAGCTTTCTTCACCATTTTCAGCATTCCCAAGCTTCTGTCTTCTTACTCCTCTCAGCTGTCACTGTATGGTAAATATTTTTCACTCAAGATTTGTCGGTCCTTGATAGATCATAGACAGACAGATAGGTACTCATCAACAATAAGATTCCCTGTTTTTTTTTTAATCGAATCGTGTAGGAAAAGTATGGACGGAGAGGTGCAGCGATATCTGGAGTTCATGCGCATACAAGAAAGTATTTGGTGTTATTGCCTTCACTCTCATTTGGAATCTATGTTCCACGGTGACTCGTATCTGGGCTGGTACGCCATTAATCTTATTCAATCTTATTACATTCATACATAAATTCGAACTGTGTTGCAGTGTTTATGTTGGTCGTCATCGTGAGATACTCCCAGCACTCCATGGTGGGATCATCGGAGTGGGATGACGAGAAGAATAAGAGCCAACAACACAAGCTAGAGAAAGACGACGATAAACGGCGGCAAAAGAATGGTCACGAGAATCAACAGAGAAGAGAAGGAAGACGGATTACAAATGTGGAGCACCGACAAAGACCCCTTTGGTCGACAAAGTCATCACCGTCGGTGATCTCTGCCAAGACCAACAAGAAAGCATTTTAAACAAGTGTCATTTGCCTACTACTCACGTTATCATCATATCTAAATAAACCCTTTTACTATATTTTATTAACGATATTTAGAAATGCTTCCATTGTCCTCCTCCTCCTCCTCCTCCGCCGCCGACACTGGCTCTTGCGACTGCATTTGTCAGTGCAGCTTTTATACTTGGATCTCTCGCCAGTAGAGCGGCATACTCTTCCACGATGTTGGTATTTTCAGAGCTCTCGTTGCTGACATCTTTACCAAGCAGTGAAAGACCAAGCGTGGTATTAGGCTGTTGTTGTTGTTGTTCTAAACGGTTGTTGTTGAGTTGGGGAGGAGCAATTTTTCCATCCGACATCCTCCATCCCATCAATCCCGATGATGACTTGTGATGGTTGTGTTCTCCTTCGTATGTCACCATAAGGTAGATCTTGTTTACATGCATCGTTGCACCTGAAAAACTTGTTAATTTTGGACAGATTACAGACAGAACAAAATAGAAACAGGATAGAACAGTACCTTTTTCTTAGCAGGGCAAATCGGAGATCTAACACATTTGAAATAAGCTCTGGGGAATGGATTGTCTTTGGTTATCTTCTGCCCATATTTTCTCCATTGATATCCATCTCTTACTATCTGAACATGATCCCAGACATGGATAAGAATCAAACCGCTATAAAATTTATAATATAGTAAATGATTTGATCGATATCATGCAGTACTCAATTTTACTTACGAGACTATTGTCTGATTCATCTGTTTTGAACAAAATCTGTGTTGGCTTCGGTATCAAGGTCTGTGTACTCCGGACGCTCTCCATCGATTGTTCGTATACTGTCTTCATGTAACCTTCTAGAGTGCTGTAATTCTCGTAAATCGACTGGATCTTGAGCTCAAGTTCTCGGTTCTCCAAACGCAATCTCTCCGCTTCTTCCGCCATTTTCTTCACCTTTTTTTCGTCTTGGAATCCAGCTCTCTCCATTGAAAACCTTATTTTCTTAGTATTGCAAGATCAGACGAATCGATCGATGCAGATTAAATTGATCTCAACTTTGTTTTTGAGCAACAAATCAAGCTGATCCGGTGTTTAATTGCAGACTACTCGCGTCTGGTATTGTCAATATTGCAGGCAGCACTCCAACGACGACCATCAACCATGATTTCGAAATTTCTAATGTATTAATTAATTAATTAAGATTCAAAAGAGAGACTTTTGTCAAAAAATATCATAAAAAACAAAACTATGTTTTGACTTTTTCTTGCCGTGCATAAGTCTACCTTTGTATGTGTACGAAATAACAAAAAAATATCAAGGTTGATTGGTTCGATGGTTGTTTGGTGCCTCTTCATTCCAATATGAATATCCGGATTCAGATTTTCAGATTATTAGAGATACACTCCATTAAATTAAATCACACATATAACATTACTATAAAGATTATAATTAACCCCTCTTATTTAGAAAGAGTATCCTAGAAAGATTCCCTTGGTAGCTCTATTTTCGAATTTTGTCTTTGTTTTGTTGTTTGTAGCATAGCAAAGACATCCAAATACTCTTAGAATGGAAAGATTCGGTTGCTTATTGAATAATTTATGATAAGGGGTGTCATTGTCCATAACAACAGCTGAGGTTCTATTTATTAAAAAAACAGTTGTTAGAATGCATTCTCCCCAAAATCTTAGGGGAATGTTGGATTGGATCATGAGTGACCTAGCCACTTGTAGTATGTGTTGGTGCTTTCTTCCAACTCTTTCATTTTGTTGAGGGGTGTAAGGGCATGATGGCTGATGTGCTATGCCATTTGTTTTTAAAATGTTTTGGAACTCTTTAGACAGGAACTCTGTTCCATTGTCTGTCCTTATGATTTGAATGTTTGCTTGGTGTTGATTTTTAATATCCAAAATGAATTATTTGAATTTTCCTAGTGTTTCAGCTTTGTTTGTCATTAGAAAGGCCCAAGTAGCCCTTGAATAGTCGTCTACTATGGTTAGGAAATAGTTGTTTCCTTGGTGTGTAGGTGTATGAAATTTTCCTCAAATATCTAGATGAATTAGCTGAAAACATTTTGTAGTTTTATTTGTGCTAGAGTTGAAAGATAACCTTGTTTGTTTTGATAAAGGACATGTATTACAAAATTTTGAAATTTTTTTAGGAATACAATTGTTCAGTAGATGTAAATGATAAAATCTAGAAGGTGCAGGGTTTTCTAGCCTTTGATGCCAAATTTCTTCATCTTTTGATTCTTTTTGTTGACTGTGATTGGCCTGGGGTGATTTTAGCTTCAGGATGTATAAGCCATCTTTCTTCTCACCACCACCAATCTGGTTTCCCTGCTGGTCCTGTATGGAACAGAAAGTAGGGTGGAAGGTGAATAAGCAATTTATGTCTTTTGTTAATTTGCTTACAGATAGTAGGTTTACTGAGAAAGATGGTATTTTTAAGACATTATGTAGGGTGATGTCTTTTGATAGGGTTATAGAGCCACTTGATGATACTCTTGTAGTTTGGGAGTTTGGGAGATGAATGTTTATTGGGTATAACAGTGTTTTGACATTTTGTAGGGTGGTGTTGGGAGAACACATGTGATCTGTTGCCCCTGTGTCAATGATCCATTAATCATTTTCTGGTTTAGTGTGTGGTTTTGTGTATGAGTTTAGTAAGTAATGAAAACAAGTATTATTTTTGTAATATAATTTACCAGACGAGCTTCCAGAAGCCATGTGAGCTTGACTCTGGTTCCCTTTGGAGATTCCTCCTAGTATGTCTATGAGCTCTTCTCTGGTGATGAACTTGTTTTCAGTCTTGTCTTCATTTGATTTTTGTCCATCATTCTCTGATTGTGTGTTGGCATTGTTGCTTTGATATTTTCCCTTGTATTCTTGATTGAAGCCCTTTTTGCCATTGTATTTCATTGTGTTTTCTTTCTTCTTGTTGAAGTCTACTCCATGAAGCCCATGCCCTGGTGGAAAGCCATGTTCATAGAAGCATGTTTCTATGCTGTGGTTGTGCTTTTTGCATCTAGTGCAGTATGGCTTAGAGTTTTCACTTTGAGTTTGTGTTTTTGCTTGTGGTGTGAAGTTTTTGGTTTGTGTCACCATGGCATTTCCTTCATCAGGGTAGATGCATTCTTTTTGGGTTTCTTCTTGGAGGACCATTCTGAAAGCATTATCCACTGAGGGTGGTGTTTTTTTCTTTAATATTTGCCCTATGATTGACAATATGTGTCATTGAGCCCAGTGGTGAAAGCAATTAGTCTTTCCAAATTTTCTTTGGCTATGCAATTTGGATTGCCGCAACATTCAAAGATTTGGTTGTTGTCTAATTCATTCCAGAGTCCCTGCAGCTTAGCATAAAAATTGCTTACAGACTCATTACCTTGGGTACACAGAGCAATTTGTCTTTTGAGTTGTGAGATGACTAGTGAGTTTGCTCTGCTGTATTTTTGCTTCAGATTCTCCCATAGGATGGTTGCATCCTTTATGAATATACTGCTGCTTTTGATTTCTTTAGAGAAGCTGTTCAGAATCCAAGCAGTGACCAGATCATTGCATCTGGTCCATGGTATGAGGTAATTGTCTGTGTTCTCTTTTGGTTTTGTGATGGATCCATTTATGAATCCTAGTTTATTTTTGGTGGATAGGGATCTTTGTATCTCGACTACCCAAGTCTGATAGTTTGGTCCACTGAGTGGAGTTACTACCAGACTTGAATTTGGGTTGTCACTCCCAGATATGTAATAAGGGCTTCCATCTTTTATTTTCAACTCATCATTCTTTGTTGCCATTTTCAGATAAAGCTGAGAGAAGGAAAAGGAGACTGATAAGAAGGCACACCAGGAATCTCAGAAGGATGAGGGAATTAAGAAAACAAAATATGAATGTGGAGGCCCTGGAGTATTTTGGGGATGTGGATGATGTGTACTCTTCTTCTGACTCTGAGTATGAGAGGCCCCGTCCAGTGTGGAATATCAATCTGCCTGAGGACAGTGATGGTGAGGATGGGGGAGTGTATGAGCTCTGGAACTATGACTATGATAGTGATAATTCTGTGGTTGATTATGAATTGTGGAGTGATCCAGAGGAGGGTTTGAATTCTGAGGGAGAGAAGGCTAATGGTGTCCTGGTTGTGGAGATTCCACTGCCTCCTCGTCCTCCACAAGAATTCTTTGACAATATCTGGAGAAATAGAGTTGTGTTGGATGATTGACTGCTTGATTTGTGTTTTGTGTTGTTTTGAAACAGTTTGTAGCAGCTGTTTCTTTTCTTCTTTTTGTAAGAAAAATAATAATTTAGAATAGAAAGAATATTTAGATCAGGATGAGACCTTCTCTGATACCATGATAGAGGTTATATTTGATATATGCAAATATAAATATACGAAAGATGTTTATGAATGTGAACTATATATATATGTGATGATATTGATAATGAATATAAATTGATACTGTAGGATGATCGGTTGATCAAGGATTGATGAAGCGATGATCCACAGCTTGTTGAAGTAAATTGAAGATGATTTGAAGTTGAATATGTGATTCAAGTTGATGTATTGCGGAAGCGTTTGAAGACTATTGAAGTTGTAGATTGAGAGTAATCAAACAGTGTCTGTAATTGTATTACAGAGTGTGTGATTGTGTGTTGATTAAACTAAACTAGGTGTGTTTATATAGAAGAACACCCAACGGCTATGTTGGTTGGGTGTATTTAATTATAGTAATTAATGTATATGGGAATATGAAATTAATATATGATGGAATACTTGATATGGGAATATGAATAAAGGAATGTGAAGAGTTATGATGAAATAAGAGGGGTTAATTATAATCTTTATTGTAATGTTATATGTGTGATTTAATTTAATGTAGGGGTGTATCTCTAATACAGATTTCAGATTCGGATACCTAAATTGAAATCTTGATTTTATTCGGCCGGATTCGGATATTCGAAAAATCCGTCGTTAAAATCCGAATTGGTTTAAGAATTTCGGATTCGGATATCACCCCACCCCCATACCGTCTTGTTGACGTCAACCTTATAAATCATTTCATTCGAATGTAGTTGACCCCATGTAATACCCATGTAGCAGACCTTATAAATTTACATTTAACCAACCCGAGTTTTATGGTTGAACTCGTGTAACCTTTCAAGTGTTGATGTTGAGACACACCTCTCACAACACTTGAAACACTTACAAGATGTGAAGTTTGATCTTCTAACACACTCTTAACATGTATGAGAGGGGAAGAAGAAGAGGTTGAAGAACTTGAACACACAACCTTGAGAACAACTCCTACAAAGTTTTATGGAGAGCTAAAGCTTGAGCAAGAGCAAGAGAATTGGAAGTAGAGCTTTGAACCAAAAAGAGTTTCAACAAAGATGGTAAGTGATAATTTTTCTCTTGAGTGTGCCTCTCTTTATATAGAAAACGTGGATGGCATAGGGAGGTAAAATTTTTCAACTTTTACTTGCATTGGGAGAAGAGAGATTCCATCTACTTCATTAAATTCTTCAAGGGGAATCTTTTTCTTGTAGTTCAACTCTTGAAATCTTTGCATGGGTTCTTGTGAAGCATTTAAACCAAGATCTTTGTAGTTGAGATTAGTTGGATATCTTTTAATCTTGGAATCTTGAGTTGGTGGAGATAATTGAGCTTGTTTAATGCTACACGTTTTTTACCAAGGAGTTCTTTGAAGCTTGCATAGATAGATGGGCTTTCTCATACCATATTGATTAACCTTTAAGAAATTAAAACAACTTGAAAGCAAGGGTTAAGTTAAACTAGTAGGTGTGAATAAATAAATAAATACAAGTTATAATAATTAACTTGATCAATGTAGAGATTTGTTTAACGAAAATAATTAAAGTTAATCTCATTTTCATTTAATCATGTATCAAGTCAATTTTATTTCATATGAGTTTAAATGAATTTAATTATATATAAAATTTAACTCATATATATATATATATATATTGTTAATTAGGGTTTAATATAATTAAGATTTTTGTTTGCAAATATTAAAAGTTTTCATTAAAAATAATGAAGGGCAATGCCCTGAAATACAATTGAATAGGAAAATAAAAATACGATGGGGTTGATATTTTGATTTCCATTAATATATCGATCTTCTCCTATGTAGTCCTTCCTAGTGTTCTAACTAAGAATTTGGCTTCAAGAGGGTTGTTTTCCAAACCTGCATAGTAGTTCTTTTCAATTGTGAACCACATTCTTTCTTAAAGATATCAGTTTTAAAAGATATTCTGCAGTCCTTTACTATATCAGTTAGAACTACTTCTGGGGGTCTGAGAGGATGCTGGTGGAGCCTCCTGTTTCTTTCGGACCAAATGTGCCATGTGAGGCAATCAATAGCATTCCAATGTAGGCCCCATGGAGGAGCTTGATGTGTCAATTTTTGACATGATTCTATTACATTTCCAATTCTAATATCTGGATGTGTAAGGGTCGGAATGGGAGAGTTTGATATTTTTCAGAGGGTCTGATTGAGATGTTAAGAGAGTTTTATATAGAAAAAGTTTTCTAGTATAGGGACAATTAAAAAATAGGTGGCTGATGGTCTCGATTCACTAACCACAGAGGAGGCAGGTTGGTTGTATGGGGACACCCCATACATCGAGCATCTATAGAGTTTTGATTTGTTTATTCTTGATCCTCCACAACATTACTGAGAATTTTTTCGGCATATAAGACCATATACCTTTGGCTAGAGGATCCTTTGGGGGCTTGGTTCTTAAGGCTTCAATGATGGTTCCTAAGTTCTGTTTTTCATTTCCAATTTTCTAAATTAGAGAATTTCCGGCCCTGCATTCCAAGCATTGGTTGATTTTCCCTTTGGAGTCTAAAATTTCTTTCCATTGGACAGAGTCAATGAGTGTTTAAGGCTAATGTTGTTAAGAGCCATGCCTATGGTGTATCTTCTCTGCATCCATTGTGCAAATATAAATTGCTTACCCCATATTGTAGCTGCTTTTTAAAAAGGGGCAGCAGAGGCTATCATTTTGAGGTTTCTAATCCCTAATCCTCCCTAGCTCCTCCTTAGGTACAATCATTAATGACCATGGTATCCCTCTCATTCCATGCCAAATGAACTGGTAGGCCAGCCTTTGAACTTTTTTGTGGACAGAGGAAGGTAGGTTGATGCCTTGGGTCCAATATGTGTATTTTCCAGCTAGTATCCAGTTGGTGAGACATGTCTGATTACGTCAGTCACTCCCAGCAACGCCCTTTAACAAGGACTAGGGTTCCGTCTATTTACGCCGGACCCCCAAAGAGATCCACGGTTACGGGCAAGTGTCTACGTCAAGTACTCAAGTCAACACTGAGAATCGGCGACTGGGACTACCAAGTCGCTGACTCCAGAGGTGAGCCACCGATTCCAGGCCTCGTTGGTCAGTTCTAATAGACTGCCAACCTGGCTCATGGGGAATCGATGGCTTCACCCTGAGTCGTCGACTCCCATACCTGAGTCACCGACTCCCAGCTGTTACTTGACTTGGCCCACACTATTATGACACCTTTAATAGGGCACCATAATAGCGTAGGCCTCACGGGTAATGAATGAGAAACGTCTCAAAGACCCTATAAAAGGGGCCCTTGGGGGGTCCTCATTCATCAACAATTCCCCTCCACAATACTTGACTCCACACTCCAACCAGAGCAACTAAGGACCCCGAGTCGCCGACTCCCACACCTGAGTCGCCAACTCTCATCCTCTCTGCAGGTACATTGACGTAGAGCGCGCGTCGTGGACTCCAAAGCCTCCGGCCCTCCTCGCGACCCCGCAAGCCTGCTGGTAGCAGATTTTGTGCTTCATCAGCTGGCGCCGTCTGTGGGACTATCGAACTACGATATCCCGTCGTAATCGTGAAATTTTCTTCGCAAAGTTCGGCTCAATTCCCTTCCGGTGAATCGCTGATTTTGTGTCAAGGATATCGCCGATTCATACAGTCAATCTCCGACTCCACCTAGTGAGTCGCCGATTCTGGGTTATTCTGCTAGCTAAGAGTGTTGTCCTCGACTCGGCTCGAAAAACAAAAAACCTAAGGCTAATCGCCGACTCCACCTGCTGAGTCGTCGATTCCACTTGGTTTCTTTTCGAGTTAGTTTGGTCAATACCTGCGCTTCGGTTGGAATTCACTTTTGTCATCCATGACTTCTGAAAGGTAAAAGCACGATTACCATCTGAGGAACAAAGGCAAATCCTCAGTGGCACCCGATGGGGCACAAACTGAGCATCCTCAGCAGAGCAGGCAAGTTGAGAGGTTCGAGGATGCTCAAACTGACTTGCCCCTTCGAACATCCATCCCTCCTGCTTTAGAAACGAGGTTGATTAACTTCATGGAGAACATGGAGGAAAGAGTGGACAACCTCGAGAAAGCGAGGAGTCAGAGGACCATCGCCCGCGAAGGAGCGGGTGAATCGGCCTCTCACAATTCTCCGTCTGCGGAGAAAAAGAAAGGTCCAGAGCCACAAAAATCAAGAGCTGGACCCAATAAGAGTCGCACTAAGAGGACTCTTACAACACGGTTCGTGGAGGACCTCCGTCGGAAGCTGGTCGACAATCCGGTCAAAAGTGCTCCTTTCCAAGAGGACCTTTTGAAGGTGGCCTTTCCACCAACCTGGCGGGTACCCAGAATAGAGTCGTATGATGGTTCGGGTGATCCAAAAGATCACGTCAACCTCTACCTCAATGTTCTGGAACCGCAAACCACCGACAACGCACTGCTGTGTCGAGCATTTCCCGACACTCTCAAGGGCAGTGCCTATCGGTGGTTTTTCGGTCTGCCAGTTGGATCAATCTCCAGTTTCGCGGACCTCTCATCCAAGTTCATCACCCAACATGTGGGGATGATTAGCATCAAACACAGTGCCAATGCACTGTTGGCACTGTGACAAAACAAGCTGTCGTTAAGGGATTATACGATTAAGTTCACTTCAATGATGACAGAAGTGAGCGACTTAATCCCGAGTCTGGCCATAGCGGGGTACACGAATGGGCTAGTACCCTACTCCCCTTTGGCCCTGAATCTTACGCTATATAAAGTGGAGACCTTACCCGACCTCTTCCAACGAGCTCAATCATTCATTGAGGTGGAAGAGCATAATGAAAACAAGCTAGTGGAACTTAAGAACACTAGCTTCAAAAAACTAAAGTTCGAGAAGAAGGGCTATAGTGAAAAGAACGATTTTCACGACTCCTCGAACAGATACACTGACAGTGTGGCTGATTCCTTCAAAAAGGAATGGAAGCCCAAACACGATAACAAGGTGTATCAAACCTCCACCAAACAGTCGCCAAGGGGTCTACCTCAACCATGGAAGGATCGGACCCCGCTAACAATCAGCAAAGGCGAGCTGTTTGAGAAACTGAAGTTCAGAGCGGATTTGCCCGCTCCTCGCTCTATGGACCTTGCAACCAAGGATAGTCGTCAAAAAGGTGGAAGGTTCTTTATATTCCACAAAGACCACGGCCACCCGACGGACTATTGCAGGGAGTTCTCGCTTTATGTCGAGCAACTGATCTCGAAGAGTGAACTTGACAATTTTGTCAAAGGATCCAGAGGGCGGGACGATTGCAAGTCTGATGACACGAAGGGGAAACGTCCACGCTCTCCTTCGTCAGACAACGACAGTAGCGAGGACTACCCACGGAAAACCATCAATATGCTATTTGGTGGTGGATCCATTGCAAAACTAGCATAACTGAGAGGAATAAACCAAGAAATAAGCTATCATTCAAAGGTCCCTACATCTGGCACGCGGACAATATACAGCAATACTACGCTTAGTATTGAACACATTATTCCTTAGGGTCTCTTAGTATATATGTTAGTACAAATTATAAAATAGAATAATTAGATTTTACATTTGTAATTTTTATTTCAATAAAGTTGACATTTTCATCTACCTACGACTCTAACTAGCACCCCGCCTTATAAATCTATTTTTTCGCTACGACCTTAATAGATTAAAATCGTTTTGACACTTCAAACTTAACGATTAAACCCAATCTTGTCGCTTCAGCCTTGATGTGTGTCCAAAAGTTACTCTGTCGCTACGGCCAGAGTTCAACTACACATTAGGGTCTAAAAGTGTAGAGTCTTAGGTAGTTGATAGGTACAAGTAAACCGAACCCCAAGAGGTTCTTAGTACCCACCACACTTACCAGAATCTATTATGTCGCTATGACCTTAATAGATTAATAATCGTTTTGTCGCTATAGCCTTAACGATTCAACCCCATCTCGTCGTTACGACCTTGATGTGGGTAAAAAGTTACTCCGTCGCTTCGGCCGGAGTTGAACTACATATTAAGGAATCTAGAGTCTTAGGATCGAAAAAAGTTCTAAGTGCTTACGTCACTTAGTCTAGAAAATTCTAAGTCTTGGCTAAAATTCCCGACAGTTTTTTGTATCTCCAACTCAATACGTCGATTAGTTTTGCGAGTCTTGATTAGTTGTGAAGTTTAATTTATTTCACGAGTTTAGCCGTAGACTGAGCTACGATTCGTATGACCAAGACTACGCCCAAAGTGGCTAGCGATAGGGTTAGCAGAGTCTAATTTACGTCCAGAGTGGCTAAATTACGACTTGTGAATCTAGTTCCGGGTCTTAGTTACAATTCAAAAAATAAATTAAACAAACAATTAATTTAGAAAGCAAAATAGTTGATATTAAGTTCCAAAAGATTACAAAAAACATATCAAAAAATTACAAGCTAAGAAGAAATAAAAAATCCCTAATCTTCTTCGTCATTCTTTAGCTTGTCGAGGGCATCCTTGTTTTTCTCCTTCTCTTCAGGATGCTCGTCTACCCATGTCATGATATCCGAGATAAAGTCTTCGGGTAGTGACGGGAACACTGAGGTACCAAAGAAGTTAAGTTCTTGGAGTTGATCGGATTGATACTTCTTATCCAATTCCAAGTCCTTCGCCTTCTCCAGAAGTGCGGAGTTCTCCTTCTTCAATACGGAGTTCTCCTTCTTCACACCTTCCAACTCCTCCTTAAAGCGAGTAAGTTGGTCGTTCAGCTCATCACACTTCCTCTTCAGCTCCGAGTTAGTGCTCCTCAGATTCGCATTTGTGGCTTCAAATAAAACCACATTTCCAATCTCCATATCCAGCTGGGCCTGTATGTCATCTATTTGCTTAGAGGCATCCTTCTTTTCTTTGCAGAGTCCTAGAATCTTCGTAACATAATCGTCTATTTCTTTTTTCTAGGACTCAATCGTCTTCTCCTTTTTTGGGATGACGTTGTCTCTAAGATTCTCAAACTTTCTTTGGGCATGGGCCAGTTTGCCCAGCTGTTTCTCGCTACGCTTGTACTTGGCGTCCAGTTCATTGTATTGATCTTGAATCTTCTGGACGTCATTTATCGAATCCATGCCAAAGCAAGCATGAGCCATGTAGCAAGCCTACATACACAAAAAAAAAATATAAAACAAGTTAGAAAATAAAAAATATATGTAGGCAAAAAGGATGTTTTCGGAAGATAGAAGCACTTACAACGTTCAGGGCTGTCATGAGCTCACTCCGAACCCATCTTTCAGATTTCGCCATTAAGATGGACATGGCATCCGACCTGACTTATGGATCGGCCATAAAATCAGGAAGGGGCATGCCACTCGTGTAAGGCGCGAAACCAGCCCGCTCAAATGTGCTCGCGGCCTTGGGGGCTTTGGCCTTCTTTTCCAGTCTGATCAGCTTCGCCCGTCGATATCTCGTGGCCATGTGCGGAGCGGCAACATCAAAGTATAGAAGTGTTCGCTTCTTTCCGCTCGCCATCTCTTCATTTGTGGGAGGTTTCTGAATCTCCACAACATCTTCAAATGTGAAGTCCTCACGCTGGCAGAGGACAAAAGGCACGCCACGGGGCAGCTGGTGAGCTTTCAGGGCCTGGAATATCTTGGTGACGGAAATTACATCATCCGCCATCAAGCCCAGGTTCACACTCAGCTTCGCACAATTTGGATCAGCCTAAACTTTCCGACTCCCGGGAAGAAACTCAAAATTAACAAAGATGAACTCCTTCTTCCACACTCCATGATTAGTTGGAAGATCATCGACCAGGTTGCGATCGAGGTTTCGTCGTGCCAACCCGAGGCGACCCGATCCAACCTTCCCATCCTTGCACAACTTGTAGTAGTTGAGGAAGAGATATGGGGTGGGATTAACATTCAGACTCCAACAAACGTTGAGGAACCCTCTCAACGTCACAAAGAATCCCGCTGGTAGTTGTGACAGCGAAACTTTAAAGGCAAGCAATAGTTCACTCATGAGCTCCGGAATGGACAGCTCAGGGAAATGCTTGAAATACATCTTGGGTAGAGCCTGGAACCCCGGTGGCGGAAGGTTCGCAGGCTGGTATTGCGACATCCAGAAGCGGAGATGTCCAGAAATCTTCATCGCCCTCAAAAGATCTCGAGCCTCTTTCGCGCTAAGGATGGAGGGGGAATGCACTTCAGATTGACGCGTAAGCGTCGCCATAGTCGTAACTTGTTCAAATTGACTCTCGCCCGAGCGGACGACAGGGAGCAGTTGCGTCGCGCCATTGACATACGTTTCGCAATGCGCATATCCGGTCGGATTCACGACCCCAATATAGTTTGGGAGATCAGCATCGGGATCTCGACCTAAATCCATCTCGACTGGAGATGGAGGAGTTTTCTCTCTTTCACGAAGACCCTCATCTGGAGCAGGGCTGGGAATTCCACGATCAACGACAAGTTCTTCGTCGAAGTTCACATTTTGAGGATTCTTGGCCTCCTCTTGACCAGGTACATAGATTTTGCCTTTACCATGGCCTCGTCATCTCTTTTTTTTTTGAACCATCGTTCTGAGATGGTCGCTTGTTAGGGTTCATCCTAGACATGATGACACCCTCGGAATTCACCATCAGTGGCTCAGTATTTTAGTTGAATTATCCACTGTTTGAATGGGAATCGCCGACTCATCTACCGGAGTCGTCGATTCAACTGGCTTAGTCGCCGACTCATAGAGGATGTTTAAGACCTCAGAATCGGTGGCCAACTTTTCCCTCCTCTTGAAGGAGGTCTTCTTTTTCGAAACCCTGGGAATCGACGATCCCAAAGAGGGAATCGTCTACTCACCAGGAATTTCTCCCTGCTCAACCTCCGGCATGATCTCCGAAACCTTGTCCGGAATCGTCCACCCCGCAGAGGGAATCGTCGACCTTGTCAGAGGCTCCAGCAGCTCATGCACAGAAGCACTCATATGATCGTCAGAAGATGGAACAACCGGAATCGACGATTCAACGTCTCTGGGAGGAGACGGAATCGGCGACTCAACGGCGTTCAGCATCTCGACGATAGTCTCTTCTCCGGCCATCTCCGCGACCATAGCGGCGGCCTCGGCATCAGTAAGGTGGGGATTAGTCCTTGCCATCTCTCAGAGTCGTCGATTCGAGTTGAATTGAACTGGGGAATCACCGACAGAAGGATCTAGGGTTTGGGTAGACGATTCGAATTGGGGAAAAGTGGAGTGAGAAGTGTGAAGCGCTCACCACTCTTTATAGCCCCTAGAAAAATTGCAAAAACCCCCTAGAGAATCCGAAAATTGCAAGGGAAGGAATCGGAAATCGATCTCCAAATCCCTGAAATCACGCCTGAGTCGACGATTCCCAAGCTGAATCGTCGATTCTGGTCACTATTTCGCAAAATTTGAGAGATATATTTCCTTAATTGGAAAATTTGCATATATTCTCCAAATATCTCTAAGGATCTTCTGAAAGATCCGACGTTTCACAATTGGAGTCGACGATTCCCAGAAGGAGTCGCCGACTCAAGGGGGGAAATTTCAAAACAACCCTCACAGTTATCCAAAACTTAGGAGTCGACGATTGGGGCACCCAGTCGTCGACTCAGGGTAAACAACAACACATCTTCAGGAGGGAGTATCACAAGCCCTCTTCGTCGCTTCGGCCAGAAGTCATCACATTTTCAGGAGGGAGTATCACAAGGTCTCCCGACACTTCTGTCACTGCGAACAGAAGTCGTCACATTTCGAGGGGGAGTATCACAAACTCTCCCGGCACTTCGGACAGAAGTCGTCACATTTCGAGGGAGAGTATCACAAACTCTCCCGACACTTCTGTCGCTTCGGTCAGAAGTCGTCACATTTCGAGGGGGAGTATCACAAACTCTCCCGGCACTTCTGTCACTTCGAACAGAAGTCGTCACATTTCGAAGGAGAGTATCACAAACTCTCCTGATACTTCTGTCGCTTCGGCCAGAAGTCGTCACATTTCCAGGGTGAGTATCACAAGTACTCCCGACGCTTCTGTCGCTTCGGCCAGAAGTCGTCACATTTCAAGGGGGAGTATCAGAAACTCTCCCGGCACTTCTGTCGCTACGGCCAGAAGTCATCAAAGTATCTTGAGCACGGTAAAATCTGTCGCTTCGGTCAGATTTACCAAGGATCAATTTGAGCAAAGGAGAGGCATCAAGGAAGGTAAAATCGCACGGTAAGTTCAATAAGTAAAAATATGCGTTTTGGATTGACCTAGTTGTTTTGCAGGATGTTTCCTTTTTTGCAGGTAAGATTCTGCCATCTCGGCTAGAATCAGATTCTAATAGTGAATCAACAGGTTCTGTCACCTTGGCCAGAATCAAATTCTAATAGTGAATCTGTAGCCTTGGTCAGAATGAGACTCTGATAGTGAGTCGGTCTGTCTCGTCGCTTTGGCCCTGATAGACCAGAGGTCATTTTGACGCTTCGGCCTTAATGATCTCAAGGGGGGAGTATCACAAGCTCTCCCCGACACTTCTGTCGCTTCGGCCAGAAGTCGTCAAACTCCGGGGAGAGTATCACAAGCTCTCCCGACACTTCTGTCGCTTCGGCCAGAAGCTGTCACATTTTGAGCATGATAGATCTGTCGCTTCGGCCAGATCAATCAAGGATTTATTGAGCATAAGGAGGAGCAGCATGAGAGGCAGCTCCACGTGGCAAGGTCAGTAAATCAATAAGTATATCCTTTGGACTGATCTAGTTGTTTTGCATGATGTTTTCCTTTTTGCAGGAAAGGTTCTAATAGTGAGTCAGACTCTGATAGTGAGTCAGACTCTGATAGTGAGTCAGACTCTGATAGTGAGTCAATCTATTTTGTCGCTTCGGCCTTAATAGATCCAGATCCACTTTGTCGCTTTGGCCTTAATGGACCAAGAATTATGTTATCGCTTTGACTTCAATAATTCTTCTATCTTGTCGCTTCGGCCTTGATACACTTGGAGATTACTTTGTCGCTTTGGCCTTAATGATCTCGACCCATCTTGCGCTTTGGCTTATGGGGTAACCGTCGTTGCGGACGTAAAGTCTCTCTTGATCAGGGTGGACTATAAACATCAGTTCTGATAGTGAACTAGATTCTAATAGTGAATCCACACATTCTGTCGCTTCGGCCAGAACCCGATTCTGATAGTGAATCCAAGCATTCTGTCGCTTCGGCCAGAATCCACAGCAAAAGTCGCTTCTGATCAGAGTAGGACTATAAACACGTAGTTCCGCTGGCCTGGAACTAGATTCTGATAGTGAATCAATCCATCTGATAGTGCATGGATCACGCGGAGTCATTGTATCGCTGTGAACGCAATGACTCGATCCCATCTTGTCGCTTCGGTCTTGATGCGGGTCACCTTGCTTGGAGGGGGATACTGGCGGTACACACATGTTTCTTGTGCTCTCTTCAAGGAAGGAGTCGTGTGATGTGGAGTACTTTGGAGGAGTTCAGGTTATATAAGTTCAATATGCTTAGGGATGTAACAAAGATATTTAGCCTAATTGGGATTGACATAATTTGTCTGTTGGGGCTTACATTATTATTCATTACCTCTATGGCCATTTGTTCTGAGTTTATACTTTCCACTTCAACATCCTCCCAGCTCCCCGTAGAGTCTTTGTCTGACTTCTGGGTCACCTCAGCTATGCTTCTGGGACTGTGTTCCATATCTGAATCCTTGCCCATATTAGATAAGAGATTCCACATGTTTTTGCACTTTAAAGGGCAGATTCTGTTGGGAGGGACAGTTGTAATTATGTGGACTAGAATTTCCACTAGTTCATTACCTTGTTCAGTTTTGTCATTTTTCCCCTCAGAAAGTATTTACGTCCTCAGATAAGGCATTTACAGATTTGTCCTCATCTGATAAATTATTTTCCTCCTCTGAAAAATTATTTTTATTCTAAGATAAAGTGGCTGTACACGCCTAAAGGGGAGTACTGTTGATACATGACTGAACTTCAATCACTCCCATCAACGCCCCTCAACTGGGACTCGAGTTCCGTTCCCTATACGTTGGACCCCGGAAGGCTTCCACGAGTGCAGAACAATGGTCTTCGTCAAATCGTCGAGTTGAACTAAGGATTCGCCGACTTGGACTGCCAAATCGCCGATTTGGGTGGTAAATCGCCGAGTTGAGACGAGATCGCCAGTACCTGGAAGACTGCCAATCTTGTCCACTTAAGCTCGTCGATCCTGCCACCAAATCGGCGATTCGTCCCCCAATCGCCGATTTCCCGACCGTTACACGGCGTCAGCTCGCGTCCTTAATGACACGCCATTAATCCCGGGCGTGATCACTGCCGCGGATTGTGCCCGGATGACCCTATAAAAGGGGTCCTCTGGGCACAATCCAAGGCATCAGTTCCATCCATTCTAGAGCGAGAAACACAGAGTGAATCGCCGATTCCTTCCGGAAGACTTGACGTAGAGCGCGCGTTGTGGACTCCAGAGCCTCTAGCATCACCTCGCACCACCGTGAGCCCTAGTAAGATATTTTGTGCTTCATCATAAAGCATTAACGGAATTATCTTCCTCTGATAAAGACTTACCATCCTTTGATAAGGATCCTTTTTCCAGCATTTCTTTGGGTAAATCCTTGTCTGGTGCATAGATAATTCTTAGGAAATCCTGGAATTTTTGTGGATGTTCCAGTGCCAGTTCAGTGGGGGTGCTCAGACTGCACCAGGGTCAGAGATGCCTGCTCCAGAACCTGTGGTGGTTGCTCTACTGTGTTCTCTAGCGCATCTAACTATGGTGGCTGTTCTACTGTCTATTTTCTTTAGGGAGTTCGGCGGTGGGTTGATTGAGGGTGCATCTAACTGTTCAGTGTGCGAACCTATTACATCTCCTACAATGAGGTGGTCTAGAAGAGTAAGAGAAGTGGAGAGAGCCTTTGTCATTGCCATTGCCATTGCTGGATTCTGATATGTATTGTAGCGTGAGGGAATAGTTAAAGCTTCCATACGCCTGGATGCATGCCCTCATGCAACTCGGATGGGTAGAGGTGTCAATGAATTCAGCATGTAGTGACGTACCCAATACACTAATTAATAAATTGACTGTATTTTTGACATACATTCCTGGGGTCATACCATGCACATATACCCATTGTGGAGCCCAATCATAGGCCTCTTTATGAATAGTATCCGTGGCCTCCTTGCTTATCATAACTGGGGTATCACACATCATCTCCCACTTCCTATCACAACACTTTAGGTAGTATGAAATTCTTTTAAAAGCAATTGTGAATGTATGATTCCTATATCTTGAGATGTGGAACTGATCAGATAAATCCCATTTGTTTTTAGCCATGCAAGTTATAGCTCTCAAGCTAGGTGGGTCTCCTAGTATCTTTAGAGTGAGAGTCAATTTATCCCCAGGGTCTGGAATATCAATCATATCATGCTTGGTGAGTGCGTAACTAGATCCCTCTCTGCAAATTGGTGGGATATATCGTAGCCTTCTAAGGTCTCCAATATCATAGGTTGTGGGTATCCACTTATTGATAAAGCCATAGAATGGATGTATTGGTTCACTGTATCCTCTGAATGGGGCGTTTCTTCCCTCTGTTCTAAATGGTTGAACTACCTTGTGACTGAGGTTGTGATGTTGCTTTCTTTGAGATGGAAATCTCATGTAGTTCTCTTTGTGACTGTAATACCATCCATGGTGACTGCTGCCGAAAATTTCCTGTTGTCTTGAGTTGAATCGTCTCCAAAACATTGCTGCATCCATGCCTTAAATTCACACTAAACTTGGGTGGGAATCACTTTTTTTTAAGCTACACAGAGATATAAGTTCTTACTGATCAGTATCTTGGGGTCAAGTGCATGATGCTCTTAAAAAAAATCAGAAAAAAAATCGGAAAAGTCGGGAAAAAATATGAAAATCAGAGAATCTCGATACTCCCTGAATGTGCTCTCCTAGCCGCAGATTCTCCAAATCGCATGCCAAGCCTTCTAAACCAGATCGTAAAAACCTCTGCGAGAAAGTCTTCTATTCCACGCGAGCAAGCCTTCCTGATAGACACCCACGCGAGCAGATTCCCGACGGACGCACTCCCTTCCAGACGGACGTGCTCCCTCTCTCATGCGAGCAGTAATCCTAATTCCCTATTTTCAAACGCTCACGCTCGCGCTCATGTTGAAATGGGGCAGAATTATAATTAAGATCAATTAACAACTAAATATGTCATTGAGAATCTTGTTTCTATATATCCGTAAAAGGCTTGGTTCATTGAGAATCTTGTTAGCCTTAAAGCTTACAAGAGGTTTTGTCATTACCTGTAGACTAGTGATCTTTTTGTGTGTCATCGGAACTGGATTAACCCTTGTTTGGGTGAACGAGTATTCATATACTACAATTGCTTATAAAGCACTATCTGATAAGTTAACTCAGTATTCATATACTGTATTAATTTTTGAAAAAACAGACAATCTTTTATAAATCTTTGTTCCTAACTTGTATTCTCAGATATTTCGCAAATCAACTGAAAAATCATGAAAAGAGGCTATAAACCCCCCTTAAGCCTCTGATCAAGATCCTATAGAAAGGAGAGATCACGGCGAGAGAAGGGTACGACGATCGCGGGAGGATGACGTAGGTGATCGTCGGTCGTGGGAAATGAAGAAAATGAGTTGTGAAATTTTATTTTCCTTAATCAACTAATACCATCTTAGAAAAGCAATTTACTCATTAACAACTCAAATCAATTCATTAAAATCATAAACTCAAACTTAAGAAATACAGAGTATTTATAGTATTTCAACAACAATAAACATAATTGTTTAACCACACTACTAAACTATAGTTAATAGTTATGATCACAATTATTTATTAAGGTCTCACAACTGCAAAGAATTTACAATTTCAGTTTGTTCAACGTTATGATAATATGATTAATTCGTTAGAGAGTTCATAAGAACCTTTTGGCACCCCAAATTTATTACTTTCATAAAAATTAAAATAGATGCATTAAAATATTTTATTACTGCCATCTTCTTACATCTTCTCCATGTGAATGAAGAGATGATAAAAAATAATAATTTATCAAGAGTTTTACTATCTCCTCATCAATTTCAACATCATCCTCATGAATTTCTGAAGGACTGAAGATATTAAAGAAACTATCACACTTTTTAAGCTTTATGGGCTTTGGGTTCTTAGACGACTCCTTCTTTGGTTTCTTTTTTAAAACCTTGTCAGTTAAAATCTTCTCAGGATACCATTCAATTGTATTCCTGCACGCAAATTAATCAATAAACACTTTATAGTCGTAATTAAGGTGTAAGTAAAGTTTAAAAAGTATAAAAAAAGTATCTTGAGATGCTCCATATCAATCTTAATTTTTTTTAAATAGATTTATATCTCACATGCTTTATAAACTTAAGTTGTGATCGTGGAAAACGTGGGTGTTGAATTGGATTAGGTCAATTCCGATCTGTAACTACTGTAGTAAACTCAAACATGGTCGTCGTCAGTCAGTCACTCTCAGTCATAGCTCAGACGGTAGGTGGATAAAAGGTGGTACGAAGTCCAGTCTTTCGTCATCATGTTTGGCATTTTTTTCTCATCGCTCTTGTTAAAAGTCCAACACACGTCTCATGTAAGTCACATCAAGTGTGTAAGAAACAAGACTTGAAACACCTACTTCTACAAACAGACAAAACATTCAGGAATCTTGATGGTCGGTTGACGCTAATTTCAGTGACAAAGATATTATATTCCAAACAATAGCTGTTTATTACTGACTTTTCAATTCATATTTATTTGATTTTTCCTTGATAATAATTATTACTATGTACATGTAATTAATTAAAACATCTGTAATTTTAGTTTTTAGTTTTTTTTTTCATCTCCTGATTGTGGGAATCCGTTGAATTCTTCCCGAGATTGCAGTTGCCAGAGCTGATGCGAAGTTTGGATCTTTGGATAATGAGGAAGCCATCTGATCCACTACAAGTTGTTTGAATTTTGGCGATTCAAATGATGGATGGTCCACTTCCGGAGAACATACCTGCACTTCTCCGACTCGTTTGATCATATTGATGGGATCTTCGATGATCACTCCGGCGGATGAGTTTCCTGGGTAAACCTCGTTCTGGCAAGGGTGTGGGTGATTGTGCTCCCCTTCGTATGTTGCAATCAGAAGCGATCTGTCTTCCAGACTTTTCTGAACCTGATCGATAAAATATATATCAATATTTACTTTGATTACAATTAATCATGGTTGCATGCAATAATTAATATATTAATTTTACCTTCTTTTTGACAGGGCAGATCGGAGCATGGGAGCATTTGTAGTAAGCTTTGGGAGAAGGATTAGCTCTTGTGACCTTCTGACCATACTTCCTCCATTGATATCCATCTTTCACTACCAGGCTCGAATCCAATGGGTCGATTTTCACACAGGTGTTGGATATCTTTACAGTGGATGTGGCTCTTCTTCCATCGCTGGTACTGTCTGTATAGTAATCCGGCAATGGATTCATCATTAACATCTCTTCCGCCTTCCTCTTTCTCAGTGGTGGTGATGAAGAGGAGGTCGAATCAGATCTTCCTACTCCGGCAAGATAACCGTAACTACTACCTGTTCTCATCATATCACTCGCTTGGATTCTTAAAACCTGGTAACTCTTTGTAATATTTCTGAGCATCTCATTTAGTCTAATATTCTCCATGGTCATGCGGTGAAGATCAGACTCCAGCTGTTCGGCTGCTTCTTCTCTAAGGGAACCATCCTTGGTAATATTATTAAACTTCCTCTCAGCTTCTGTCGTCAACTCCGGCGACTGCAAGATTACTTAATTAATTAATCATTTACCGATCACCATAATCAAATCAATTTAATCGTAGGACTTACATGATTTGGGTTGTTCGCGGGACCGATATTGAGGTCCAAACTGATCGAACTTTGCTCATCGCTCCATCTGGACTCCATATGCTGGCCGGGTCGGCTTGACTTGTATATATAGAATTGAAGGAAGCTGGAGATTAATTGGGCGGCCGAATCGGAGCTTCAAACTTATAATTAAAGATGGAGTAGTGATGTTTAGAAGATGAAATCAATGAAAGGGGCCGGATATGGATATATAGAGGTGTACGTGGAGAAGGAATCACCATGGAAGCAACCAATTATGTACGTCATAAACAATAATAATCGAACGTGCAAAGTAAACTACAGTTTCCTCCTGCCGTCAAATCACGCAGGAAGACGAAAGACGAAATTTCTAAGTTCCGAGGTTGGTTCATTAGATTTCAGATGGAAGCCGCCGCCTTATGTTATGTACTTTTTGTAACTTTAAAAGTTAGACTTTAAAAGTTAAAAGTCAAGCTAGCCGACAATTCTTATTTGTTTTCAAATTCTAAATTAATCTCATTTCATTCTCAACCATGGCATTTCAAATAATTGATAAGCTTTCTCAACAATGAGATTTAAACTTGTTAATAGTATAAAAAAAATCTGTATTCGTATCTGTTTAATCCAATTTGAATTTTCGAAATCGGATACCAAAAATGATATCGGATACCATAAGTTAAAATTCGAATTCTTTTGATAATTTCGAATTCAGATATCCGAAAATATAAATTAACTTTCGGATATCCGGATTTTAAGATAATTAATTGACTATTAATTAACTTTATTAAAAATGATTTTATATTTTTATAATTTTATTTTAATATTTTTATAAAAAGTTATTCGAAAATTGATCTGGATTCAGATTTTCCTATCCAGATATTATTCGGACGGATTCAGATTAATTCGAATCCAATCGTTAAACAGACCTAATGAGATGTTTAAATTCGAATCCGACTGCTACAGCTTCTGACTTTTCTGTTTTTCTTTGTGTCTAGTCATGTCATGTTTGTTAGTCGTCCTCAACCACTATTAATATACTTCTTAATGTTAAAAATGTGTCAACTCTGATGTCCATTCAAACTCTCCTATCGTTTTTCTTCTTCTACATTTTCTTTTCTTTTCTTCTCTTCTTCTATTTGATTTTTACTTTTCTCATTTTTTTTCATTAGAAGTTACCTGATGATACCCTCAGTCCACTATATGTGGTCCAAGGTTAACAAAAGTGACTCAGCCCATGACCCATACCCAGCAAGGATCTGATCCGGGTCACACCTGAGCCCGACCCAACTACCATGCGGCTCGGCTCTAGGGACCCGGCCCGACCACGGCTTGGGCTTCAGCCCAGATAAGTATCTGGTAAGCCCAACCCTATTAGCAGGATAGTATTGATATTAATACTGCCCACCTAGGGATCAATAGTAAGTTAACTTGAGTAAGTCTACACTAACTACTAGAGGAGAGAAGAAAGAGAGAGAGAGAGATCTAGACCGACTGTAACGGTCGTCTCTTCGGCCTTGCGTCATCAATGGTGAACCTGACGTGAACCAAACACGCGATTTTCTGATGGCGAGCGAAAGAAAAACCACCCGGAATCCCACAATTCAGAAGGAAATGGGACCGTAGGGAAGCGAGGGAAGTTCGGAAGGGCGGAGAACTTCTGTTCCCACAAACAAAGGACTTGGGAGCAGAACCTGCCAGATCAACATTGCCACAAAAAGGGAGGCATCAGAGGCATTACACTAGCGCCCGAAGCCACCTACACGAAAGTTCTCGATCTCCCATCATTAGGAGGGATCGAAGAAGAACCCATAGTGGAATGTCCCCGACCGAGGAATACTCGGGGGACAAAGGGATCCAGGCCCACCAGTCCGAGAGACCTCTGACTGAGGAATCCCGGGGGATAGAGGAGCCCAACCCCACCGATCATGGAAACACAACAGGAGATCCCCGATCAAGGAATCATCAAAAGGGTGTCGGAACCGGACTTCTCGTCAGGAACGGTAGGATCGGACCCTGGCCTGCGAAGTCACACAACAGCTGCTACTGTCGATCGTTGACCTCCAAGAGAACAAAAAACAGTTGCAGGAACAAGTATCCCGGATGGCGGGGAATAAGGAGCTCAAGAACGAGTTCCCCCGACCCGTTGAGGAGGGGGAAGAGGCCTTGGCGCCACATCTCGTAGAGGAAGCCTATCCGACGGGATGGAAGGCACCCCGCCTGACGTTGTACAATGGGACTATGGATTCAGAGGACCACCTCTCCACTCGTTTCACACAAGAATGGAGGACATGACTACCCGAAGGAACATGTGGTGCCGCATGTTCCGGAGGACGTTGCTCGACGACGCGATCGGATGGTACTGAGGTCTTCCCCCACACAACATACATGCGTTCGAGGACCTTGAGAGGTTGTTCCGTGTAGCCTTTGCTTTCCGCACTAGGCGAAAGAAGGGGATAATTCACACTATTGGCAATGTCGTAGGAAGACAGCGAAACCCTCAGGGACTATATGACTCGATTCGCCACGGTGGTTCATGACCTAGAAGAGGCAGAGGAGCCGACTATAACGATTGCTCTATTAAACGGCCTTAGGGGAACACGCTTCGCGGTCGAACTCATCGACAACAAGGTCAAAACCTTCTCTGACGCCATGCACCAGGCATAGGGGGCCATGAACATAGAAGAATACCTGGTCCCAAAGTTCAAACAGGCTCTGCAACAATAGAAAGGGTGGCCCGAAGGACAAACCTCGGGTAGCATAGGGAAGCGGGAGCGATCTCCTAACAAAATTGCTTGGATATAAATACAATATTGTGTACAAAAGAGGACAAGAAAATGGGGTGGTTGATGCCTTATCATGAATGCTATCACCAGAGGAAGCAACGTCACAACTTCAAGCGATGTCGACAGCTACGTTTCCGGAATGGGTAGATTAACTCCGAAAAGAAAATGAAACGAAACGGACCCTTGCTCCTAAAATTGCGTCAACAAATCCGGGAATGATCGGTCAAGAGAGAGTTCGAAATCAAGGACGATATGATTTTTTATAATGATAGAATCTCGATTACGAGGCCTGATCATGAAGGAGCTGCATAGTGTAAGGATTATAACCCAGAGTAGATCGTAGAAGTGATCTTGTAAGAATATCTGAGTTATCAAAAAGAAGAAGATGATGATGAAGTGGTTGAACAAGGGTTTAACAAACCCAATATACTATTCAAAGTATAATCCAACTTAATAATTTGTTTACATACGATTCTGTATTTATAGCTAGTAAACTAATATAGTTTTACATAACTGCCCTTATAATTGATAGTTATAACTAGCTTTTTATTCTTATATTCCCCCTCAAATGGTAAGCTGGAATCAGATAACATTTTGCACTAACTGAACAACATCAGAATATTCTGAGCAGATCCTATTTTGACTCATTTCCTGTATAGATTTTGAGCACTTTCATGATCTAACTTACCTCATAAGCTTGAGAGTTAATTGAGCTGAGAGGGGGCGAAAAAACCCAGTGGGATCCTTATTCTTGCACCTCTTTTATATATTATTTCTCTAGGAAAACTCTCCTGTCAGACCAATTAAAGCCAAGACCAAGAATAAACCCTTTTGCTTAGAGAGCAAAATTAAAACCATTAAAATTTCTAAGTTCCCCATGAATTCTTTAACCTTGACTTTCCCCATCTGCCTTCTTACCTGCAAAACAAATCTCATAGACCAAGTGAAGTTTGGGAAATTATAAAGTAATGTAATTTATGCATATGATCCTGTAATTCTACCTAATTTATGTTTATGTTTTACATCATGCACAACTAATTTCATCTAACATTAACACATTTTTTTCACTAATTCAATTTTAATTCATTGACACTTGACCTTATCCAGATTCAATCAAATTAACCTTGACAGAAAACACATGGTCATATATATTTCATCATGCATTATTTTAATCTTCAAAGCATTTGTTAGTACTATTCAACACATAAACATAAAGAAGAAAATAGAGAAAAATAAAACTTATATGTTATCAGTTCATAACCATGAACAAAATTGATTCAGTTCATTTTAAAATTTAATAAACTTTAACTTTAAAAATCTAAATTTCATTCAACTATTTAACTGTCACTAAGTTGTGTCTTTCCTTATAAAGTATAAACAATTCAGATGATAGATTTTTAGTAAACTCATCTGCAAATTGTAATTTGGATGGTTTGTAATTTGGATGGTACAAAAGATACCTTCATGGCCCCTTTGGCTCTCTGAGTAGTAGTCTTCCTCTAAGGTAATGTGAGTGGATGCACCAGAGTCTAGACTGTAGAATCAAAATATTTGACATAAGATTATATTTTAATCATGTCAATTTAAATTTTAATTACACTATTAATCTATAGGGCGAAATTAGTCAATATTAAACCTAACTCAAATTAATTAATAAATCATTTGAGTCAAAGGTTTAATTCAAAGTTAAAATTCAAATTGGAATTGATAAGTGTGGAATCTGATCAGTGCTCGGACGACGCTTCGAGCAAGCGTAGGGCCAAGAACTCCGTCGGAAATCGCTCGGACACCTCAGTCACTCAGGCTCTTTCTGACAGGGGTTCTTTCTCACTCCAAAATCCTAACCTTTAATGAGTGGCGATGACCCCTATTTATAGGGACCTCATGGGGTAATCTGGTCATTAGGGCTCTGACCACCTAACCGTTCAGATCTGGCCTGGGTCGACTTTTGACCCTCGACCTCCTTAGAAGTCGACTTGGCAAAAGTCTTCCGGTGGAGTAGACTTACCCATAAAGTCGACTGAGGCCTCCCACTGCCTATATGGGTACTTCCACCAATTTCGGGTTATCTTAGACTGGTGTCGTGATCAAGTCGGGGATACTGTATCACTAGTACTCCCCCCTACGACACATACTAGGGCTCTTGGGGACTGCTTCCTGGTTGGTGTTATCTGAGTGTCAGGTCCTGTACCACTAGTACTCCCCTCTCCTTTGCTTGCGATGGTAGGGGTTCCTACCCTGGTGTTACCAGGGTTCCCGCCATGCAGCTATGGGAGGCCTGTTCTTGTGTTCGCAACGTTTAATGCACGACTTACATTTTTGGGGTGCCCCCTTTTTCCCCCTGCCAGTGCTTGCTTCGAGTAACTGAAGTGAACAGGCTGTTCTCCGTGCGAACTTGTTCCTGACCCTCCGGCCTTTGTTTGCTTGAGCGCATAACCGAGCCTGCTCGGATCCCTTTTTCCCTTATTCTTTACTTCCTTAGGCCAAGGTATTTCTTGCACCCCCTGGCTTGGTGACTGTCCAGTGGTATTTCTTACACTCCCTGGCTTGGTGACTGTCCAGAGGTATTTCTTACACCATCTGGCTGGGTGACTGTCCAGAGGTATTTCTTAAACCCCCTGGCTGGATGACTGTCCAGAGGTATTTCTTACACCTCCCTGGCTGGATGACTGTCCAGAGGTATTTCTTACACCCCCCTGGCTGGATGACTGTTCCGCTCGACTTTTTAGCCTGACTTCCCTATTCGAATTTTTGAGGTTGACTTACTCTGCTCGACTTGTTGGTTTGACCTACTATGGTCAGCTTCTTGCTTTTCTTAACCCCTATAAATACGTGCCTAGCTCCTCTACTTCTCTCAGACATGGCTCTTCTAGTGAGTCTCTTTGTTGATTTTGTGCAGGGAGAGATCGAGGAGCTTAACAGAATTTTGGGTTTACTTGATCCACGCGCATCTGCTTTGGATCTTCCCACTCTTCGCCAAGTTATTTTGGAGCGGCAGGGCGTTGCTGTGACTGCTCGTGAAACTTTGTTTGCGAAGTGGTCTGTCGGAGATCTTTCTCTTGGAGAGCCTGTTGTGGTTGTGAGACGTGGTCGTCGCCGGAGGCGCTCCCGTCGTGCTAGATCTCCTATGGCTGATGTCCCTAGGCAGCTTCGCCGTCGTATCAATTTTTAACTTGAGACTTGTATTGACGTGTTTTTTTTGTTGACTTGATGATGAGGCCGAGTTCTTTTTTGTTCCTTGGGTAAAATGCCGAGATCTGCTCTCTTTTCTATGTCGAGTCGTGATAAGAGATCTGGATGTCGAGCCGCATTTTTGAAAATGTCAAGCCTTCGTATCTCGATATTTGTTAAACTCTCGCGTCGTGATTTTCAAATTCTAAGTCAGATGTCGAGCCATTCTCTTTAAATGTCGAGCCTTTGATGATCTACTGTTTTTGAAATCTCGTGCCGAGACTTTCAATCTTCGGGTCTAGATGTCGAGCTGCATTTTCAAATGTCGAGTTTTCGACCATCGATCGTTGTTGGAATCTCGCGCTGTGACCTTCAACCTTTGGGTACAGATGTCGAGCCGCATTTTAAAATGTCAAGCCTTCGACCATCGGCCGCTGTTGGAATCTCGCGTTGTAACCTTCAACCTTCGGGTCCAGATGTCGAGTCACATTTTCAAATGTCGAGCCTTCAAACATCGGCCGTTGTTGGAATCTCGCGATTCAACCTTCGGGTCCAGATGTCGAGCCACATTTTAAAATGTCGAGCCTTCGACCATTGGCCGTTGTTGGAATCTCGCGCTATAGTTGTCATGTGCAATGTTTGGATGTCGAGCTCCATTCTTGAAATGTCGAGCTTCGTACATCGAATTCTTTTGACATCGTGATGTCGAGCGGGTGAGGCTGCGAATGTCGGGCATTGGATCCTGATGTCGAGCCGGGCGTTGGGCTGGAGTGTCCTGGGCCTGGTTTGGGCCTGACTTTGAGCCCTTTAGGCCCTTCTCGACTTCCCTTCTATAAATAGTCGGGGGGTGGAGAGATTCATTTTTTTGCTACTCCACTTGCTCCTGCTCGATTTCCTCGCTTCTCTGCTCGTGTTTCCAACGCAGCTCGAGGTTCCAGTGTAAGGGTTCGACTTACACTAGGAAAAGGGGTTGACTTCCCTAAGCCGACTTCTTGGAGTCGAGTTTTCTGGGGTCGCCTCTGCCCTGTTGTCGGTTTGACTTCCTGGGGTTTGCCTTTTGGGGTCGACTTTTTAGTCGTCTCACCTTTGGACAAGGTTCGATTTCTCTAAGGTCGATTTTGTAGTCGTCTTCTTAGAAATCTTCCCTTCTGGGAGGGTCGACTTTTGTCGAATCCTCTGGTCGACTTCCTTTGAAGTAACATGTGGGTAGGGTCGACTTCTTGAAGCTCGACTTTCTTAAGTTGGACTGTGAGGAGACCTCTTTTCCGGTCGACTTTTTATGGTCGATTTTTCTTTATTCGACTTTTTACAAATGTCGACCTGACCTTCTGTTTTTTTTTGCAGTTTTCTTCTGATAATGTCTTCTGGCAAGGATCATGCCAACAAAGCCCCTAATACTGAAAAATTTCGCGTTGAGAGGGAAAAAGAGAATGCGGGGGATACTACCCGCCATCTGATCCCGACGGCCGAAGGTGGTTCTATAACCATTGAAGCTTATGGATCTAACTTTCCGGTTGGGAGTTTATCTGAGAGTTTGCCTTCTGAAGTTGCGACATCTAAAGTGATGAGACATGCCTAATTACGTCAGTCACTCCCAGCAACGCCCCTCAACAAGGACTAGGGTTTCGTCGCTTTACGCCAGATCCCCGGAAGGCATCCACGGTGTGGAGCAAATGTCTACGTCAAGTACTCAAGGCAACACCTGGGAATCGCCGACTCCAGACAGGGCACTCGGGTCTGGTAGACCGAGGACCTGACCACAAGGGAGTCGGCGACTCCACCTCTGAATCGGCGACTCCCATACCTGAGTCGCCGATTCTCAACCGTTACTTGGGAGGGCCCACGTCATTATGGCACCCTTAATTGGGCACCATAATGGAGTGGGCCCCACGCTAATGAATGAGGAAACGCCCCCAGGACCCTATAAAAGGGGTCCTTGGGGGTCCTCCACTTCCAGGTCATTCCCACTTGACAGACCCCAACCAGAGCAAACCAAGGAGCCCGAGTCGCCGACTCCCACACCTGAGTCGCCGACTCCCCTCCACTTCTGTAGGTACATTGACGTAGAGCGCGCGTCGTGGACTCCAAAGCCTCCGGCCCTCCTCGCAACCCCACGAGCCTACTGTAGCAGATTTTGTGCTTCATCAGCTGGCGCCGTCTGTGGGAATATCGAACTACGATATCCCGTCGTAATTACGAAATTTTCTTCGCAAAGTTTGGCTCGATTCCCTTCCGGTGAATCGCTGACTTTGTGTCAAGGAATCGTCGATTCACACAGGCAATCGCCGATTCCACCTAGTGAGTGTTGTCCACGGCTTGGTTCAAAAAAGGCCATAAGTTGAATCGCCGATTCCACGTAGGGAGTCACCGATTCCTTTAGCTTTTTGAGCAAGTGCTGTCAATGCCTTTTGCTCTGGTACTTTCACTTTCATATAGGTTGGATTTTTCATAGAAAATCGCCTATCCTCATCTGAATCGTCGATTTCCAACTGAGCCGCCGATTCCCAACTGAGTCGCCGATTCCCACACTGAGTCGTCGATTCCCACACTTGAATCGTCCATTCGATCATCGTCTTCATTCATCGCTTTGGCTGAATAAGACCACTCATAGCCCAGCTCTTTGACCGAAACAAAAATCCATCGCTTTGGCTGGATTTCTATCGTCGTTTCGATAAAAAAAAAAGAGTATGGGGCTTTTCGCCTTATTTCACTTCTAGTGATTCTGCCAGTCCACCTCCGGAATACCCAGATCTGATTTTTGGATTCTACGACCACACATCACGTGAAAAAAGTTTTCTCTACGAGTACAAAAAAGCAGAATTTCCCAACAGTGCAAGAAATCTTTTCTGGGAGAGGTCTAAACAGGTATCCCGAAAACCACCTCCGGTAGCACGATTTTCTGCAGAAAAATTACAAAAAATTTGCGATATTTTTTGCTAATTTCAAACTTTGGGGATTAGAAGTACTGCTCAAGGGGTTCACAAAACTACAAAGGAATATTATACAAAAAAATTTCTGTTTTGTACCTACCCATAGCTTCCGACACTTCGGAAGAACTTCCACTCGTAGTCTGTTGCTTCGACCCGATAGAAGCAACCATCCCATTTATGGCTCCTTTTACTAAGGATCATAAAAAGAAAGCTCCCGCTATTGCTACTGAAGTAGGAGCTTCTGGTAGGAGGGTTGGTTCCCGTACTGTACCAATCTCCAATGCACCACTGTCGACACATGAGGTGCCCTCATCACTCCCACTGACGGTACACGCATGTTTCTTGTGCTCCGTTCAGGGGGGAGTACTGGTGAAACATGCATGATTACGTCAGTCACTCCTAGCAATGCCCTTCAACAAGGACTAGGGTTCCGTCGCTTTATGCCGGACCCCCGGAGAGTTCCACAAATGCGGAGGAAGTGTCTACGTCAAGTACTCAAGGCAACACCTGGGAATCGTCGACTGGAACTACCAAGTCGCCGACTCCAGGGGTTAATCGTCGACTCTAGGCCTCGTGGTCAGTTCTGGTAGACTGCCAACTTGGCTCATGGGGAGTCGGCGACCGCACCTCTGAATCGGCGACTTCCATACCTGAGTCACCGATTCCCAGCCGTTACTTGGGAGGTCCCACGTTATTATGGCACCCTTAATTGGGCACCATAATGGAGTGGGCCCCACGTTAATGAATGGGGAAACGTCCCCCAGGACCCTATAAAAGGGGTCCTTAGGGGTTCTCTACTCTCAGGTCATTTCCACTTGACACACACCCAACCAGAGCAATCCAAAGAGCCTGAATCGCCTACTCCCAAGAGAGTCGCCGATTCCCCTCCATTTCTACAGGTACATTGACGTAGAGTGCACGTCGTGGACTCCAAAGCCTCCGGCCCTTCTCGCAACCCCGCGAGCCTACTGGTAGCAGATTTCGTGCTTCATCAGACTATAAACACGTAGTTCCGTTGGCCTGGAACTAGATTCTGATAGTGCATGGATAACGGAGTTATTGTGTCGATGTGGCCGCAATGATTCGATCCCATCTTGTCGCTTTGGCCTTGATGCGGATCACCTTGCTTGGGGGGGGGGTACTGGTGATACACGCATATTTCTTGTGCTCTCTTCAGTGGGGAATACTGGTGAGACATGTTTGATTACGTCAGTCACTCCCAGCTACGCCCCTCAACAAGGACTAGGGTTCCGTCGCTTTACGCCGGACCCCCGGAAGGCATCCACGGTGCGGAGCAAGTGTCTACGTCAAGTAGTCAAGGCAACACCTGGGAATCGCCGACTGGGACTACCAAGTCGCCGATTCTAGGGGTGAATCGCTGACTCCAGACAGGGCACTCAGGTCTGGTAGACCGAAGACCTGACCACAAGGGAGTCGGCGACTCCACCCCTAAATCGGCGACTCCCATACCTGAGTCGCCGATTCCGAGCTGTTACTTGGGAGGGCCCACGTCATTATGACCCCCTTAATTGGGCACCATAATGGAGTGGGCCCCACGCTAATGAATGGGGAAATACCCCAGGACCCTATAAAAGGGTTCCTTGGGGGTCCACTCCCAGGTCATTCCCACTTGACAGACCCCAACCAGAGCAAACCAAGGAGCCCGAGTCGCCGACTCCCACACCTGAGTCGCCGACCCCCCTCCACTTCTGCAGGTACATTGACGTAGAGCGCGCGTCTCCGACTCCCCTCCACTCATAAAGCTTCTTCGCTGAAGTCGATGCCTCCTCCCCGTAGTAAGTTTCTCTTACTTTTGTTTTTCTTTTTAGTTGGGTGGGGTTTATTTATGAACCTTTCTTGTGGGTCCTCCTGCTTTTTCCTCTAACGGGGAAAGTGACGATGATTCTGAGGCATCTTCCTCTGAGTCAATTAGTAGTCAAGGTCCTGTCCCTTCCCGTTCTGGACGAGATGAGAGTTCTGATGAAAGTTGTTCTGAAACTGATGGGGATGTTAGTGTAGGTGTTTCTGGCTCCTCCTTACTCCTTCAGAGGTGTTCATTAACCGTAGCCTTGTAGAACCCCTTTCCTCAGTCAGACTGCCACCTTAGGTAACCTAGGATGATATTATTGAAGATCCTCCCCTTTTTGTTCCGGAGAGGCCAAAGAAATCTAGGACTCCTTACACTCTTCCTAGTCCCATTAATGAAGATATGGGGGATCCTGCTCTTTTTTTTTATCATGAACTGGATGGGAGTAGAAAGAAATAGAGTGTGTTTGTTATCCGCCCCTATGGTTAACATTGTGTTCCCTTCTAACTGAGAGAACAATCATACGGGATGGAGTGTGGTTCAATTAGATCTATTTCTTCTGATATTACTACCTACCCTGAGGTTGCAAATTCTGTTTCTACCAACAGGTTGTCAAAAGAGGCAGCTGTTAAAGTCCTGATGAGCCTGGAATTGAGAGAGAGGGTCTATTGACTCCATCCTGATGAGTTTACGGGAGATGTGGCGCCCTATTACATGGTTGCCCTTCCAAAATATTTATTCACCAACTTCCTTATTCTCCTAATCCTACTTTTTATTAGTGAAATTTTGAAAGTTGCTGGCGTATGCATATCCCAACTGGGTCTTGCTTTCTTTTTTTACACCCATTGTTTTCAGGATGTCCTTCGGAACTTACATATTAAACCAACTGCTAACTTGTTTTTTCACTACTTCTCTTTTTCTGCTGCCTCCCATTCTGAAACGACTATCTCTTGTTCGAGTCCAGCAGCTTTTACTTATCATCGGCCTCTTCTTCGGGGCCCTCCTTCGAAGAAGAGTAAGAATGAATTTATTTTTGTTGACGCTAGCTTGTGCTCGGGTACTATGCTAACCCATGTGCTTGCCAAGCATCGTACTCCTATCCTTAAACCTATCCTTAGTTCTGAGGAGCTTGATCATGTCAATCCGCTGAGAGAAAAGTATCCCCGTTCTATTCATGTCTGTAAGGCTATTGAGGATACCTTTACTCGTCAAGGTTAATCATACTCTGTTTTTTTGTGTTTTTGTTTGCTATTTTCCTGATATCTATTTTTTTATGCAGAATATCTTAAATCCTTTGGTGATTCGAACGAACGTCTCAGCCAACAGAAGCTGGGTTCTAAACTCTTCCCTAATTCTACCAAGCCTTCTGATGCAAGGAGATTACGGAAGATAGCTTCTTCTAATTAAGGTCTCTTGTGAGCCTAACACCGAACCTGAACTTGGGGAGATTCTGCGCAGTCCGGAAGTTGTTACACAAGTCCCGGTTCAGAGGTCTGAAGGCTGCAGAAAGAGGACTCCTGTTACGACTTGTTCTCTCCCTGTGAAAAGGGCACGTACTTTTGAGGCGGGTTCATCTTCCCGGCCTCCTGTGGTTGCGAAGGAGCCTCTGAAGCCTTCTTACCAGTCTACTCATGATAACCAGTTGCCGAGCTATGAGGGCTACCACCTGGTGAACCATGGAAGTAGGGCTCCTCATGTTTCTGATACTGCTGCCAGTCAGGTTACCTTGAAGAAGATTTCCATGTATAACATGGATAAACTGGTTGAAGAGTTGGCTCAGAATCTGGAAAACGTGAGTTTTTACTATTTTTTCTTCCCTTTTTTGATTTTTCTAACTCCTTTTTTCTTACAGCTTGATCATCTGTATAAAGGAGGATTCGCTTCTCTTGCCAAGATCCATAATCATCATCAGATTCTTCATGAGGTTACTCTCCTGAGAGGGAATTTGAAGATTGCTGAGGCTAAGGTCAAGGACTATGCGAGAACCAACACGTATCTCCATACTCATAATCTGACACTTGCAAAGGACATCGCAGCTAAGGATTCTTATATTGCGAACCTGGAGAAGAAGAACAGGACGATGCAGAGCAAGCATACTGTCGCTCAGGCTGAAAAGACGAATGCTGATGCGCAAGCAATGATTCAGAAAACAGTCGTTGAATCCCTTGAAATATTTCTGAAGGCGGCTGATCAGACTATTCTTCAGCTTCGGGCCGAACTAGACACTTTGAAGGCCAACCAGACTTCTGCGGCTGATATTTTGATTAAACATTCGGAGTTGGCCGAGGAGCTGTCTAATCTTCAGAGAGATTATACTGAGAATGATGAGTTCCTTCGAGAAATGCTTCATAGGAATATAGATGACTTCAACAGTCTGGTTCAATTCGGTCCCCATCTGCATTCTGGGTTTGACACTGGGGAGGTTCTGAAGTAGCTAGGTTGAGGCTGAAAAACTTAGATCAGGATATGTTGGAGTTGGAGGTGAACCTGTTTCTATCATTCTCCTTCGCATAACTGTCCTTGAAATCTCTTCTGCTGTTGAAGTTCCTGATGAAGCGGAACAAGAATCTTTGGACAAGTTTTTGGACTCTATTGATGGTGAATCTGCGAAAGCCGTTGCTGTTGTTGTTCCTGAGAAGGATCCTTCTGTCCCTTGAATACTTTTTATTTCTAATACTTTTTGTCTATTTATTAACTTTTAACATTATTTAGTACTGTTAACATTAATTCTGATTTTGTAAGGTAATTTCTATTATTAGAAAGTAATTTTACAATTAATGTCTATTGCTGTATTTTGTACACTTTTCTTTAAAAGTACAACTGTAAATTGTCGGCATGCCAGGTGTTGGGGATATAACTCCCGTCCTACCTTTTTAATCTGTAGGTCCCGGAACGGAGTTCTTCTCCTACTATGTAGGGTCCTTCCCAATTGGCTCCTAACATACCCTTCGCACAGTCCTTTTTGGTTATGCTTGCCTTCCTTAAGACTAGGCTCCCCTTCCTTATGTTCTTTAACTTTACATTTTTGTCGTGATACTTAGTGACACTTTGTTTATAGGCAGCATTCTTAGCTTGGGAATTATCTCGTAATTCGTCCACCAAATCGAGGGTCGTAGCGCACGATTTCATGTTTTCTTCTGCGTCGTATGTTAATACCCTGATTGTGGGGACACTGAGTTTTGTCGGTATCAACGCCTCCATTCCGTATGTTAGAGCGAATGGGGTTTCACCGGTTGGTGTTTTCTCCGTAGTTCGGTAAGCCCACAGGATTTATGGGAGTAGGTGGGCCCATGTGTTTTTGGCCTGTTCGACTTTCTTTTTTAGCCCTTGAACAATGACCCTGTTGATGACCTCTACCTGCCCATTTCCTTGCGGCCGATATACTGATGAGAAGTGCACCTTTGTGTCCATGTTGTCACACAACCTTGTGAACTCTTCGCCCGTAAACTGTGCCCCGTACGTTATCCGTGACTATGTGAAGTGGCGTGCCAAATTTCCACATGATGCATCTGAATACGAATTTGACGGTTGTGCCTTGGGTTATTTTGGGTACAGCTACTGCTTTGACCCATATTGTGAAGTAGTCTACCGCGACAAATATAAATTTGGTCTGGCCTGTGGATGGTGGGAATGGCCCAACGATATCCAGACCCCACATTGCAAATGGGATGGGGTTACTCACTCCCGTTAGTGGTGTAGCGGGATTCCTCTGGATGTTTCGGTGAACTTGGCAAGCTCTGCATTTTCTTGCGAATAAGACCGCATCTCTTTTTAGACTGGGCCAGAAGTATCCTTGTCGCAGTATTCTCTGGGTCAGGGATCTTCCCCTTTGATGGATTCCACATACTCCTTGGTGGATTTCCTCAATTATAAACGGGCCTTCTTCCTTAGAGACACATTTCATTAAGGGCTCATCATATGATTTCTTGTACAAAATGTCCTCTATTTGGCAGAATCTTGGGATGCGCGTTTGCAGCTTCCGACGTTCATTTTTATCTTTCGGAAGTTCTTGGCCTTGGAAATACTCTAGTAATGGTAGCCTCCAATATTTGACATGACTTGTCACTAGATTGCAAGAGGGAACTGATAATGAGTCTACTAGTATTTCTCTTTGCCTGCCGTCGAACGCAGAGGCAAGCCTTACAAGTGCATCTGCCAAGTTGTTCTGGCTTCGGGGGATCTGTTCTATTTTTTTTTTCAAATTGCAGCTTCATTTTGTCTAACGTTGTTGCGTACTGTATTATCTGAGGTTCTTCTACTGAAAACTCTCTTGTTGACTGTCTTGCTACAAGTTGTGAATCGATCATGACTATTACTGAGTAGGCTCCCAATGTTTTGACTATTTTCAACTCTTGGATTACATCCTCGTATTCTGTTGTATTATTTGTAGCCGTGAATTGCAGCCTTACCGAGTGTTCGTATATTTTCTGGTCTGGGGTTATTATTTTGACCCCTACTCTGGCACCTGTACTGTAGCTCAAGTCGTCGACTTCCACTACCCAAGGAGAGTCCTCATTGCTCTGTGTCATATCTACTATAAAGTCTGCAATGGCTTGGCCATTGTCCTTTGATGGTTGTGCCGGAATAAAATCGATGTCAAACTCGCTCAGTTCCAGGGCCCATTTTGTGAGTCTACCCGATGTATCTGGCATGTGAATGATCCTTCTCAGTGGATGTTCAGTCAGAACTTTGATCGTGTGAGCCATAAAATATGCTCGAAATCTTCGTGCTGCATGTATGACAGCGAGAACAGTTTTTTCGATTGGAGGATATCGGGTCTCTGCTCCTTGTAGCCTTTTTGAGTAATAGTAGATAGGTATCTGCTCACTATCTCTCTGACAAATTAGCACTGCGCTGATTGCCTCTTCTTATGCTGCTACATAGATATATAAATCCTCCCCTATCTACGGGGAGGCTAGGGGAAGCAGTGATATTAGGTGATTTTTTAATTGTTCGAATGCTTGTCCGCATTCTGGAGTCCATGTTACTGCCCCCTTCTGACTTGTTTTAAGCAACTGGAAGAAAGGTTTACACTTGTCTGCTACTTTGGATATGAATCTGCTCAAGGCGTTGATCTTCCCATTGAGTGTTTGTACTTCTCTGATAGTCCGTGGTGGCTTGGTCTCCAAAATTACAGTTACCTTTTCTGGGTTGGGCTTTATTCCTATCTGGCCTACATAGAACCCTAGGAAATTTTCCTCCTGGACCCCAAAGCTGCATTTGGACGGATTGAGCCGCATTTCGTACCTTTTCAGAGTTTCCAATATTTCTCGTAGATCCTGTGGGTGATCCTTTGCGTGCCTTGACTTTACTAGAATGTCATCTACATATGCTAGGATATTTTCCCCCTTCTGCTCTTTGAATACCTTATCCATGAGCCTTTGGAAGGTTGTACCTGCGTTTCGTAGATCAAATGGCATGACTCTGTAGCAGAAAGTTCTCCATTCTGTGATGAATGACGTGGCTTCTTCGTCTTCTCCCTGAATGTGCATCCATCATTGATAGTAGTTCATTACCGGAGGTATCATCTACTAGTCTGTCAATTGAGGGGAGTGGATAGTTGTCTCTTGGGCAGCCTTTATTGAGGTTTGTAAAGTCCACACACATTCGCCACTTTCCGTTGGACTTCTTCACCGTTACCAGGTTGGCTAGCCATTGTGGGTATTTGACCTCGCGTATGTGTCCTGCACTGATTAATTTTTCTATCTCGGCCCGTGCTACTTCCTTCCTTTCGGCAGCGAGGATCCTTTGCTTCTGCTGTATTGGAGTGAAACCCGAGTCGATGTTTAGCTCATGGCATGCTATCGTCCGTTGTATCTGTGAGGGTGCCTCTCCCTCCCATACAAAGGATGCCTCATGAGTATTTAAAAATTCTATTAAGGAGGTTTTTAATTCTGAGGTAACAGACGTATCTATTAGAATTTTTTCCCCTCCAGTTAATGCAACTTCTTTGACTTGGCCTGCTGGTGTCATTTCCTCCTTCTCCTCCCTCTCTCGGATGAACAGAGTTGTGGCCGGCTTGGCCATCTTTGTTGCTTTTCTGTATGAATCTCTCGAATCCCTTTGTGCTCCTTGCATAGTTGCCATTTTTCCATCACTCCCTAAATATCTGAAAGTCTGATGTTAGGATGAGGGTACTGCCTTGAAGCCGTGTATAGTAGGGTCTTCCTAGGATTCCATTAAACGGAGAGATAATGTCTTCCACAATAAAATGTGCTATTCTACATATTCTTCCTTTTCTTTCGCCCACGAATATTTCTAAATCGATTGTTCCCACTAATGAGGCTTTAGTATTTGTGAAACCGTAGATTGCCTCTTTGACCGGTGTCAGTTGCTCTTTTTTGAAGTCTATTTTCTCAAAGGTTGCCAGATATAGGATGTCTACTGAGCTCCCATTATCTACAATTACTTTGGTCAGGGTTAGGTCTGCTCCTATGTCTATCTGGATTACTAATGGATCCTCATGTGGGTTTACTATGTTATCCAGATTCTCTTCTGAAAAGCTAACATCCTCCTGTGGGTATGCTCTTTTCTTTCGATTCCTTTTTGGTTATGTGGTAGTGTGTAGGACTTTTCTTGTATAGCTTCTGCTTTGTCCTGCTGACCCCCCTCCGAAGAAAACACTGATGACTTTTCTTTTTTGGTCATCGGGTTTGTCATTTGGACTCCTCGAGCGTTCTCGCTTTCCTCTGCTTCTTGGGGGTGTACAATTTGTTTTTTCATGAATTTCAGCCACGTATCCTTTTAGCTTTCGTGCCTTTGCTTGAGCCTCTAAAAAGGTACCCGGTTCCCTACAGGTATTGGTTCCATGCCCGTAATCCCTGTGGAACTCGCAGTACCTCCTGCTCTTCTCGCGGACCTCTTTGGTGGCGGGATCTAGAGGAATGGGCTCTGGAAATTCCATTTTTCCCTTCTCCCTGCCATATATTTCTTGATGAGAAGTGTTGAAGGGATTATTGGAATTTTGAAACCTAGATCTTTTAGGTTCCTCTAGTGTTTGATAGACTCTGCTATCATGCCTGGGTTTCCATGATGACTCTCCTTTTTTGAATATTTTGAATTTTTCTTTCTGTGGCCGAAATGCCCCTGCGGCGGCGGACACTTTCTCTTTTTCTTTTTATTCAGAGTTCATGTACTTCTGTGTCTCAGCCATCATTTTTTCTATGCTACTCATGAGTTTTACATTTAGCTTGATTGCTAGCGGGCTATTCATGTATAAACCGCTTGAGTATGCATAAATTGCGATGGTCGATTGAGGTTGGAAACTGACGAAGCACGAAATCTGCTATCATGGGCTCGCTGTAGTGCGAGGAGGGCCAGAGGCTCTGGATTCCACGACGCGCGCTCTACGTCAAATCCCGTCAGAGGAGAATAGGCGATTTAGGTGTGGAAATCGGTGATGGAAATCGGCGATTCTCTCTGGTATGCTCTAGTTTGGTTGGAACTTGTGTTGTGCCTTGGAGTGACCCCTTGGGACCCTTTTTATAGGGTCTTCGGGGGTGCACTCCGCGACGGGTATCACGTCTTTTGCCATAACGGGGCGCATTAATGGCCCATTATGACGCAGGTTGACGGCGAATAACGGTCGTAAATCGACGATTTAGGTAGAGAATCGCCTATTTAGGGGCAAACTCGTCGAGTTCTAAAGGGCGAGATCTGCAGGATTATCTCGGCCTCAACTCGGCGATTTACCACTAAACTCGGCGATTCTCTACCTAAATCGACGATTTACGGGTTAACTCGGCGATTTGACGATGACCTTTGTTCCGCACCGTGGGAGCCTTCCGGGGGTCCAACATATAACGATGGAACCCTAGTCCTTGTTGAAGGGCGTTGCTGGGAGTGACTGACATAATCAGGCATGTCTCACCAGTACTCCCCCTTGAAGAGAGCACAAGAAACATGCGGATATCGCCAGTATCCCCCCCCAAGCAAGGTTGTGTGTGATCCGCATCAAGGCCAAAGCGACAAAATGGGATCGAATCATTGTGACCACAGCGACACAATGATTCCGGATTCATTAAGGCCAAAGCGACAAAATGGATTGATTCTGCTCGAAGCAACAGAATCTAGTTCTAGGCCACAGAACTACGTATTCATAGTCCAACCGTGATCAAGAACAACTTTTGCTGTGTCATCAAAGCCAAAACGACAAGATGAGAGAATTATTAAGGCCAAAGCGACAAAATAATTCTTGGTCCATTAAGGCCAAAGCGACAAAATGGACCTTGATCTATTAAGGCCAAAGCGACAAAATAGATCCGATTCTGGCCAAAGCGACAGAATTTGATTCCGGCCAAAGCGATAGAATCTAGTTCTAGCCAAAGCGATAAAACTAATGTTTATAGTCAACTCTGATCAAGAGCGACTTTACGTCCGCAATGACGGCTAACCCATCAATGCAAATAAGTGGAATGATGGGTTGAGATCATTAAGGCCAAAGCGATAAAATGATTTTTGATCTATTGAAGCCAAAACGACAAGATAGATCTGATTCTGGTCGAAGCGACATAATCATACTTGCAAAACAGAAAACATTCTGCAAAACAACTAAATCAGTCTAAAACGCATATTTTATTGACTTATTGAACTTACCGTGCGAGGTTATCTCTCGTGTTACTACTTCTTTTGCTCAATAAACCCTTGATAAATCTGGCCTAAGCGACAGATTTATCGTGCTCATATTTGACAACTTCCGGCCGGAGCGACAGAAGTGTCGGGAGAGTTTGTGATACTCCCCCCGAAATATGACGACTTATGGCCAAAGCGACAGAAGTATCTGGAAGAGCTTGTGATACTCCCCTCTTAAGTACCTGCATGAAACGTGACAACTTATGGCCAAAGCGACAGAAGTGTCGGAGAGAGTTCGTAATACTCCCCCCCGAAATGTAACGACTTCTGACCAAAGAGACAGAAGTGTCGGAGAGAGTTCGTGATACTCCCCCTCGAAATGTGACGACTTCCTACCAAAGCGACAGAAGTGTCGGAAAGAGTCCGTGATACTCCCCTCTGAAATGTGACGACTTCTGGCCAAATCGACAGAAGTGTCGGAGAGAGCTTGTGATACTCCCCCCCGAAATGTGACGAATTCTGGCCAAAGCGAAACAAGTGTCGGACAGAGCTTGTGATACCCCCCCCCCGAAATGTGACGACTTCTGGCCAAAGCGACAGAAGTGTCGGAGAGAGCTTGTGATACTCCCCCCCGAGGTGATATGACTTCCGGCCGGAGCAACAGAAGTATCGAGGAGAGTTAGTGATACTCCCCTTCGAGAGATAGTATGTGACGACTTCTGACCGTTGCGACAGAAGTATCGGGGAGAGTTTGTGGTACTCCCCACTGAAATTGTACCATTGTTACAAATTTTTGAGTTATTTTTTGGATGTTTCCACCTGAAGCGACGGAAGTGTTTAAGAGAGTTTGTGATACTCCCCCCGAGAATCATGTCAACATGACAGATTTTTGAGTTGTTTTTTGGATGTTTCCGCCTGAAGCGACGGAAGTGTTTAGGAGAGCTTGTAATACTCCCCCCGAGAATCATCAACGTGACAGGTTTTGAAACATTGATATTTCCGTCTGAGGTAACGGAAATGTTGGAGAGAGCTTGTGATACTCCCCCCGAATCATGTCGGGAACTTTGTAACCTCTTTATTTTGATTATTGAATGAATTATCTTTTGTTTTTTCTTTGTTAATTTTTCATATAAATTATCTTTGAATTGTAACCTAAGCTCGAAACTAGACTCGCAAGTCGTGACTTAGACTCTGCTAAATTAGACTCTGCTAACCTTCGCTTAGCCACTCTGGACGTAAGCTTGGTCGTATGAATCGTAATTCAGTCGTCAGTTAAATTCGCGAATAATTTATATCTCCAAACTAACGTGGAATTGCAAAAATAATTCAAATGATAAGTCAAAAAGTAAGATGTTTGGCGGTACACGGGTGTTTTGCCATGCTCTCTTCAGGGGGGAGTACTGGTGAGACATGCCTGATCACGTCAGTCACTCCCAGCAACGCCCTTCGACAAGGACTAGGGTTCCGTCGCTTTATGCCGGACCCCCGGAGAGTTCCACGAATTCGGAAGGAGTGTCTACGTCAAGTACTCAAGGCAGCACCTGGGAGTCGCCGATTGGGACTACCAAGTCGCCGACTCCAGGGGTGAATCGCTGACTCTAGGCCTCGTGGACAGTTCTGGTAGACTGCCACTAGGCTCATGGGGAGTCGACGATTCCCACACCTGAATCGCCGACTCCCAGCCGTTACTTGGGTGGGCCCACGTCATTAAGGCACTCCTTAATAGGATACCTTAATGGGGTGGGTCCCACGCTAATGAATGGGGAAACGTCCCCCAGGACCCTATAAAAGGGGTCCTTGGGGGACCTCTACCCTCAGGTCATTCTCACTTGACACACACCAACCAGAGCAATACTTGGAGCCCGAATCGCCTACTTCCAAGAGAGTCGCCGATTCCCCTCCCCTTCTGCAGGTACATTGACGTAGAGCGTGCGTCGTGGACTCCAAAGCCTCCGGCCCTCCTCGCGACCCCGCGAGCCTACTGGTAGCAGATTTCGTGCTTCATCAGCTGGCGCCGTCTGTGGGACTATCGAACTACGATATCCCGTCGTAATCGCGAAATTTTCTTCGTAAAGATCAGCTTGATTCCCTTAGGGTGAGTCGCCGACTTTGTGTCAAGGAATCTTCGATTCACACAGGCAATCGCCGACTCCACCCAGTGAGTCTCCGATTGCGGGTTATTCTGCTAGCTAAGAGTGCTGTCCACGGCCGGACTCGAAGGAAAAACTACCTAAAGCAGTCACCGATTCCACTAGTGCAAGTCGCCGATTCCCATAGTGAATCGCCGACTACCATAGTAAATCGCCGACTCCACTTGGTTTTTTCTCAAGCCTCTACTCAGCTCGAAAGTCAAAAAACCTAAGGCCAGTCGCCGACTCCACTTGGTTTCTTTCGAGTTAGCCCAATTAATACCTACGCTCCGGTTGGAATTCGCTTTTGTCATTTATGACATCTGAAAGACAAAAGCACGATTACCATCTGAGAAACAAGGGTAAATCCTCAGTGGTACCCGATGGGGCACATACTGAGCATCCTCAACTAAACATACAAGTTGAAAGGTTCGAGGATGCCCAAACTGATCTGCCCCCTCGGACATCCATCTCTCCTAATCTAGAAGCAAGGTTGGTTAACTTCATAGATAACATTGAAAGAAGAGTTAGCAACCTTGAAAAAGCAAAGAGTCAGAGAACCATCACCCGCAAGAGAGCGTGTGAATCGGCTTCTCACAATTCTCCAACTACGGAGAAAAAGAAAGGTCCAGAGCCAGAAAAATCAAGAGCTGGACCCAGTAAGAGTCGCACTGATAGGACTCTTACAACACGATTCGTAGAGGACCTCCGTCGGAAGCTGGCCGACACTCGTAGTCATCAGCAATCCGATCGAGTTCTTAAGAGTCAAAAGCGCTCCTTTCCAAGAGGACCTTTTGAAGGTGGCCTTTCCACCAACCTGGCGGGTACCCAGAATAGAGTCGTACGATGGTTCGAGTGATCCACAAGATCACGTCAACCTCTACCTCAGCGTTCTGGAACCGCAAACCACTGATAACGCACTGCTGTGTCGAGTATTCCCCGGCACTCTTAAGGGCAATGCCTATCGATGGTTTTCTAGTTTGCCAGCCGGATCAGTTTCCAGCTTTGCAGACCTCGCGTCCAAATTCATCGCCCAACATGTGGGGATGATCAGGATCAAATACAGCGCCAATGCACTATTAGCGCTACGACAGGACAAACTGTCTCTAAGGGATTACACGATTAAGTTCACTTCAATGATGACAGAAGTGAGCGACTTAATCCCAAGTTTGGCCATTGCGGGGTACACAAACGGGCTGGTACCCTACTCCCCTCTGGCCCTGAATCTCACGCTCCACAAAGTGGAGACCTTACCCGACCTCTTCCAACGAGCTCAGTCATTCATTGAGGTGGAAGAGCAGAATGAAAACAAGCTAGTGGAACTCGAGAACACTAGCTTCAAAAAACAAAAGTTCGAGAGAAAGAGCTACAATGACTCCTCGAACAGATACACTAGCAATGCGGTTGATTCCTTCAGAAAGGATTGGAAGCCTAAACATGATAACAAGGTGTATCAAACATCCGTCAAACAATCGCCAAGGGGTCCACCTCAACCTTGGAGGAACCGGACCCTACTAACAATCAGCAAAGGCGAGCTGTTTGAAAAACTGAGGAACAGAGCGGATCTGCCCGCTCCTCGCTCTATGGACCCTGCAACCAAGGATCGCCGCCAGAAAAGTGGAAAATTCTGTGAATTCCACAAGGACCACGGCCATCTGATAGACTATTGCAGGGAATTCTCGCTTTATGTCGAGCAATTAATTTCGAACGGCGAAGTTGACAGCCTGGTCAAAGGATTCCGGGATCGAAACAATTGCAAGTCTGACATGAATAGGAAGCGCCCACGCTCTCCTTCACGGAAACCACCCACGGAAAACCATTCATATGCTATTTGGTGGTAGACCCACAGGAAGGCTAGCATAACTAAGAGGAATAGGAATAAGCTGTCACCCAAAAGTCCTTGCATCTGGCACACGGACAACGTACAGCAACATCGTGCTTAGTATTAAGCGCGTTAGAGCCTCTTAGTCTATGTGTTAGTTTAAAAATTACAAATCTTACTGTTGTAATTTATATCTTTTAATAAAATTTAGATTTATCATCTACCTACGACTCTAGCTAGCACCCCACATTATGAATCTATTTTGTCGCTATTGCCTTAATAGATCAAAATTATTTTTAAACACATTATGATTCAGCCCAATCTGGTCCCTTCAGCCTAGATATGGGTCCAAAAAGTTGCTATGTCATCATGGCCAGAGTTCAACCACGCGTTAGGGTCTAAAAGCAGAGTCCTAGGTAGTTGATAGGTGCAAGTGAACCCAACCACAAGAGGTTCTAAGTACCCGCCATAAATCAAAATCTATCATGTCGCTACAGCCTTAATAGATTAATAATCGTTTTTAAAACAATTTCACCCCATCTCATTGTTACATCTTTGATATGGGACAAAAGTTGCTCCGTCACCTCGGCCGGAGTTGAACTACATAGTAATGAACCTAGAACGCAACTCTAGAGTCTTAGGATTGATAGTATCTTTTTATTGTTATCTTTCGACATATTTGTTATCTTTCGAATTTGTTAATCGATATTGCGACTTACTATTAGTTGTGAAGTTTAGTTTATTTTCGCGAATTTAACCGTAGACTGAGCTACGATTCGTACGACCAAGTCTACGCCCAGAGTGGCTAGCGATAGGGTTAGTCTAATTTACGTCCAGAGCGGCTAAATTACGACTCGCGAATCTATTTTCGGGTCTTAGTTACAATTCAAAAGAATAAAGTAAATGAACAATTGAATAGAAAAGCAAAAGCGATTAATTTCATTCAGATTACAAAAAAAAGATAGCAATTACAAAAAGATTACAAAATGTTAAGGACTTAGATCTAATCTTGTGCGGCTTCGTCCTTCATCTTGTCGAGAGCTTCTTTATTCTTCTCGAGCTCCTCAGGATGCTGCTCTACCCACGCCATGATATCCGTGATGTAGTCCGGGGGTAGAGCAGGAAACACTGTCGGGCCAAAGAAGATAAGCTCTTGAAGCTGGTCGGATTGGTAGCGTACATCCAAATCCAACCCAGCAGCTCTTCCAGAAAGTGCGGCATTGTCATCTTTAAGAGCAAGTACCTCTTCTTCCGCACTTGCGAGCTCGCTTTTCAGCTCAGTGGTTTCTCGTTGGCTCTGAGCAGCTTGCTTCTTCAACTCCGCTATCGTAGCCTCAAGCGAGGCCACGTGCCCTTTCTCACTAGCTAGTTGGCTCTTCAGATCTTCAGTATCTTTAGCACGGCCAGAACTAGCAGCTTTCAGATCTTTGCGAAGCGCCAAGATCTTCGCGACATATTCATCTATCTCTTTTTGCTTGGACTCAATGGTTTTGTCCTTCTTCGGCAGAATATTATCGCGGAGGTTCTCCATCCTGGACCTCACGTTCTTCAGTTTATCAAGAGCCTTCTCGCTCTCTTTGAATTTCGCGTCGAGTTGGTTATATTTTTCTTGTATCTTCTCGACGTCATGGATAGAGTCTCCATGATAACAAGCATGTGCCATGTAACATGCGGCATTCATATGCTTCAGTAACTCACTCCTGCACCAAGTCCCAGGATGACCCAAGAGGAGTGACATTGCTTCCCTTCGAGTTTCAGCATCAGCCATGAAGTCGGGAAGTGTCACTCCAGCAGAAGTGTAAGGCACATAGCCTCTGGGAGGTGGTGGAACGTAGCGAGAGCTCGACCCGTGCTCAAAGGTCCGGCGAGGCTCGCTACGAGAGGTTTTCTTCTTTCGCAATCTGATCAGCTTGCCCTCTCGGAACCTCTTGCGTATATGAAGTGGAGCGGCATCGTGATATAAAAGCGAACGCTTTTTTCCGCTCTCTAACTCCTTCTCAGTGGGCGGTTCATGCGCCTCTTCAACATCTTCAAATGTAAAGTCTTCCCTTTGGCAAAGGACAAAGGGAACACCGCGCGGCACAGAATATGCAGTAAGCGTACGCGCTATTCGATCCGAGGCCTCGATATCCCTCGTGCTCAGCTCGATCGAGGCATTCATGTGCACTCGATTCGGATCGTTCCACATCTCCCGACTCCCGGGAAGAAATTCAGAAGTTACAAAAATAAACTCCCTTCTCCAGTTGCATCCGAAGTTCGTCGGGAGCTCGTCGACGATATTTTTGTCGAAATGTCGTCTCGTGAACCCAAAGCGACCGGATGCGGACTTCTCTTTCGTGAGCTTGTAGAAGTACAAGAACAAACTCGCCGTCGCAGCAATGTTGAGCCCCCAGCAGATGTTCATGAAGCCCCACAGGATCACAAAGAATCCCGCCGGGAGCTGCGACAGGGACACCTCGAATGTAAGAAGCACCTCGCTAATAATCTCCGGAATTGGTAGCTCGGAGAAGTGCTTGAAATAAATCCTCGGGATGGCCTAGAATCCCGGGGGTGGCAGATTTATCGGCTGGTATCGCGGCATCCAGAATCGCAGATGACCAGATATTTGAATCCCCGACAGCAGTGATCGAGCGTCGCTCGCATTCAGATTGGAGGGGGGATTCACACCATCGGACCCATCCAAGGTTGCATGAGTCATTACTTGTTCATATTCGCCGTCCCCAGAACGGCCGATCGGAAGCAACCTTGGCACGCCATTCACGGCGATTTCACAATGAGCGAACCCAGAGGGGCTCAAAGTTCCAACATATGTGTTTAAGTCGAGGTCCGGGTCTCGATTAGCATTCAGATCCACGGGAGGTGGCGGAGTTCTTTCAGAGCGCCGGCCCGCTCTACGGCGTGGAAGAGGTGCACCACGGTCCACAGTCAAGGTCTCCTCAAAGTTTATATTCAGAGGAGGAGGGACCCTTTCATTCTCTTCGGGCACATGTACTTTGCCCTTTCAAGTGGTGCGCCTTCTCTTTCTCTTCAGAGAAGGACCTTGGTTCGGGTTCAGTCCCGACACAATATGGCCTTCCGCGTTCACAACCAATGGTGCGGTGCGACGCACGGAAGAATCATCTATAAGCATGGGAGTCACCGACTCCAGCACACGAGTCACCGATTCAATGACAGGAATCGGCGAGTCACGGCCAGCAGTCGCCGACCCAACGGCAGCTGAGCCCTGCCCCCTTTGCTTGAAGGATTTCCCTTTGACAGGACCTGCATGTGTCGCCGACTCCACAGTGGGAGTCGCCGACACAGAGGCCACGGGAATTTCCCCCAGCTCAAGAGGCTGCCGTACGACCACAAGGGCCTTGCACTGAGTCGCCGACTCCACAAGGGGAGTCGCCGACACTGGCGAGGCGCCAAGTAGTTCGTGCACGGTGGCACTCAGCTCCATATCATGAGGTGGCACGACCGGATTCGCCGACTCAACCTCTCTGTCAGGAGAGGGAATCGGCGATTCAACGGTGTTCAACACCTCATCTAGATTCTCCACGGTCATTTCAGCTATGAAAGCTGACGTTTCATTTTCATTCAGTTGGGACAAAGGGGAATCGGGGGTAGACATGAGGGCAATCGACGATTCTAAAGTTGAAAACTGGGGAATCGGCGATTGAAAAATCTGGGGGTTTAGGCGATTAAGAGAGGCAAAAGGTGTTGTGAGGTTTTGGGGAAAACCTCTCCACTATTTATAGCCCTTGGGAAAATTGCAAAAACCCCCCAGAAAACCCAAAATTTACAAAATTTGAGATCAAGAATCGATCTCCAAATCCCCCGAATCACGCCAAGTCGCCGACTCCACAGGGCAGTCGCCGACTCCGGGCAAAAACTCACAGTATTGTGAGAAAAATTTCATTATTTGGAGATTTTACAAATATTCCCCGTATATCTTCCAAATATCCCAAGGATCTCCCAAAAAGATCCGACGGTTACACTAGGAGTCGCCGACTCACAGAGGGAGTCGCCGACTCGCAGGGGTAAAAAACAAAAATACCCCCTACAGTTACCCAGACCATAGGTATCGCCGACTGGTAGGAGTATCACAAACTCCAGTCGCCGATTCCGGGTAAAATAACACTAAAACTGCCCCAAGTGCAAGTTTTCAGGGGGGAGTATCACAAACTCTCCCGGCACTTCGGCCAGAAGTTGTCAAATTTCAAGGGGGGAGTATCACAAATTCTCCCTACACTTCTGTCGCTTCGGCCAGAAGTCATCACACTTCAGGAGGGAGTACCACAAGCTCTCTCCATCGTTAAGGTTCCGAATTTAAAGGCAACCCTTGAGTGTCGGACATCTCTGATTCGTCGTTTGTTCTATCTCTAGTAACCCGACGCTAGTCTAGAGGTATAAATTGTCCATAAATTTAACCGTAGGCTGAGCTACGATTTGTACGACCAAGTCTACGCCCAGAGTGGCTAGCAATAGGGTTAGCAGAGTCTAATTTACGTCCAGAGTGGCTAAATTACGACTTGTGAATCTAGTTTCGGGCCTTAGTTACAATTTGAAGGGTAATTTATATAAAAGATTAGCAAAGGAAAAACAATAGATAGTTCACCGACAGTCACATACTTCGAAAAACACTCGTCGCAAAGGTTTGTGTGTCACAAGGGCACAATTTCCGAGGGGGAGTATCACAAGCTCTCCCGGCACTTCTGTCTATTGGATAGAAGTCGTCACATTTCAAGGGGGAGTATCACAAGCCCTCCCGACACTTCTGTCTATTGGATAGAAGTCGTCACATTTCGAGGGGGAGTATCACAAGCTCTCCCGACACTTCTGTCTATAGGATAGAAGTCGTCACATTTCGAGGGGGAGTATCACAAGCTCTCCCGGCACTTCTGTCTATAGGATAGAAGTCGTCACATTTCGAGGGGGAGTATCATAAGCTCTCCCGACACTTCTGTCTATAGGATAGAAGTCGTCACGTTTCGAGGGGGAGTATCACAAGCTCTCCCGACATTTCTGTCTATTTAGATAGAAGTCGTCACTTTTCGAGGGGGAGTATCACAAGCTCTCCCGACACTTCTGTCGCTCCGGCCAGAAGTCGTCAAAGAAGTGGAGCACGGTAAAATCTGTAGCTTCGGCCAGATTTACCGAGGACAAATTTGAGCAAAGGAGGGACATCACGAAAGGTAGATCACACGGTAAGTTCAATAATAAATATATGCGTTTTCGAACTGATCTAGTTGTTTTGCAGGATGTTTTCTTTTTTGCAGGAAAGGTTCTAATAGTGAACCAGGTTCTAATAGTGAACCAGGTTCTAATAGTGAACCAGACTCTGATAGTGAGTCAGCAGGTTCTGTATCCAAGGCGAGAATCGGATTCTTATAGTAGATTTGTAGCCTTGGTCAGAACCAGACTCTGATAGTGAGTCAGCAGGTTCTGTATCCGAGGCGAGAATCGGATTCTGATAGTGGATCTGTAGCCTTGGTCAGAATCAGACTCTGATAGTGAGTCAGATTCTAATAGTGAATCAGCAGGTTCTGTATCCGAGGCGAGAATCGGATTTTGATAGTGGATCTGTAGCCTTGGTCAGAATCAGACTCTAATAGTGAGTCGGCACTTCTGTCGCTTCGGCCAGTAGGCTCGCGGGGTCACGAGGAGGGCCGGAGGCTTTGGAGTTCACGACGCACGCTCTACGTCAATGTACCTGCAGAAGGGGAGGGGAATCGGCGACTCTCTTGGGAGTAGGCGATTCGGGCTCCAAGTGTTGCTCTGGTTGGTGTGTGTCAAGTGTGAATGACTTGAGGGTAGAGGTCCCCCAAGGACCCCTTTTATAGGGTCCTGAGGGACGTTTCCCCATTCATTAGCGTGGGACCCACCCCATTAAGGTATCCTATTAAGGAGTGCCTTAATGACGTGGGCCCACTCAAGTAACGGCTGGGAGTCGGCGATTCAGGTGTGGGAATCGCCGATCCAGAGGTTCAATCGTCGACTCCCCATGAGCCTAGTGGCAGTCTACCAGAACTGTCCACGAGGCCTAGAGTCAGCGATTCACCCCTGGAGTCGGCGACTTGGTAGTCCCAATCGGCGACACCCAGGTGCTGCCTTGAGTACTTGACGTAGACACTCCTTCCGAATTCGTGGAACTCTCCGGGGGTCCGGCATAAAGCGACGGAACCCTAGTCCTTGTCGAAGGGCGTTGCTGGGAGTGACTGACGTGATCAGGCATGTCTCACCAGTACTCCCCCCTGAAGAGAGCATGGCAAAACACCCGTGTAGCCTCAGTATCCCCCCCCCAAGCAAGGTAGTCCGCATCAAGGCAGGAAGCGACAAGATGGGATTGAGTCATTGTGCTCACAGCGACACTAATGACTTCGCGTGGTCCATGCACTATCAGATGGACTGATTCACTATCAGAATCTAGTTCCAGGCCAATGGAACTACATGTTTATAGTTCTACTCTGATCAAGAGCGACTTTTGTTGTGTGGATTCTAGCCGAAGCGACAGAATGCGTGGATTCACTATTAGAATCTGATTCTGGCCGAAGCAACAGAATGCGTGGATTCGTTATTCGAATCGGGTTCTGGCCGAAGCGACAGATCGCGTGGATTCACTATTAGAATCTGATTATGGCCGAAGCAACAGAATCTAGTTCACTATCAGAACTGATGTTTATAGTCTACCCTGATCAAGAGCGACTTGGTGTCCGCAACGACGGTTACCCCATAGGCCGAAGCGCAAGATGGGTCGAGATCATTAAGGTCAAAGCGACAAAATGATCTCCAAATGTTTGAAGAACTATTGAAGCCAAAGCGACAACATAATTCTTGGTTTGATTCTGGTCGAAGCGACAGAATCATGCCTGCAAAACAAAAAACAACCTGCAAAATAAATATATCAGTCTAAAGGATATATTTATTGATTTACTGACCTTGCCGTGCGGAGCTGCCTCTCATGCTGCTCCTCCTTATGCTCAATAAATCCTTGATTGAT
>LFYR01002125.1:614850-646533 GCA_001185155.1 Zostera marina
GAAGTGTTGTTTGCTTTAATATTCCACTCCTCTAATCACCTCTTGTGTGTGTCCACTTTGGTTGAGAGGGTTGTCTCAATAGTACCAAAGTGTGAGAGAAGGTTTTCGAGCTCAACTATAAAGCTCTAGTTTGGTTTTATAGAGTTTCCGGAAAAACTCTTAGGTCGAATCTACCTTGAAAGATTTCTAGGTTTTTAAGAGTTCCTTGATACTCTAAGGTACTAACTTACCCGTAAAAGTTAGAGGTTCTTAAGAGTGCTCTTGATACTCTAAGGTGTGAGTCGACCCGTAAAAGACTGGTTCCTAAGCGAAGTAGCCTTAAAGATTAGAGAGGTTTTTAAGAGTTCCTTGATACTCTAAGGTACTAACTTACCCGCAAAATTTAGAGGTTCTTAAGAGTGCCCTTGATACTCTAAGGTGTGAGTCTACCCGTAAAAGACTGGTTCCTAAGCGAAGTAGCCTTAAAGCTTAGAGAGGTTCTTAAGAGTTTTCTTGATACTCTAAGGTTTTGCCATAACCTTTAGGCGAGTGAATTCCGGCAGTTGGTTGGGACTGGACTAGCCCTTGTTTGGGTGAACCAATATAAATCTTTTGTGTTGTTCTTTGTTAACTCTAGTTTTTTATCTTTCATCTAAAAACAACTAAAACAACACATAATTGAAAAGGATCCCTCTTCCAGTTATCTGGTCAAATACAGAGGTTGACTACTTTACGATGATTCCTCATCCAGTTATCTGGTCAACTATCTGAGGTTATATTCATTGCTTTAAATCCTTATATTGGTTCAAGCATTTACTTATCATATATATCCAGTTATATGGTCATTCATTTACTTCTTATCAATATATCCAGTTATCTGGTCATTTACTCTACAATACAATTTGTGTTTACAATACAACTTGGTACTCATATACTATAGTTATGTGTAAAACACTATCAAGCAAGTTGACTCAGTATTCATATACTGTGGTAAGCTTCGAAGAGTAATAATTACATTATTATATCAATCAAAGTTATAATTTCTTTATATCATTATTGTTCAACCATTTGTTTATTAAGTGTTTACAGGTAATTCGCCAATCAACCTGTATAAATCGAAAAGAGTCTATCCCCTTATAGCCTCGAATCACGATCCAACAAGTGGTATCAGAGCCAAGTTCCATTGAAGTTAGACTAACATCTTACAACAACAACTATGGCTTCAAATGGTGAAAACAGTACTGGTCTTGCATCGAACAAACCTCCCAGGTTCGATGGAGTAAAGTATGACTTCTGGAAGAACAAGATGAAGTTATACTTAAATTCAATCAACAATGGAGTCTGGAAAATCATATTGGAAGATTATGAGATTCCAACAAGCAAAGAAGAGACTTGGGGAGCATTGGATATCCTTAAGGAAAACAACAACTCAAGAGCATTGAATGCACTATATGGTGCCCTCAATGAATCTGAGTATAGCAGAATTTGATGCTTGGATATAGCTCACAAGGTATGGAAAGCTTTGGAGGATTTACATGAAGGAACCTCCCACGTCAAGGAAAACAAGCTACTACATGCCACTTCTCAATTCGAAAGATTCTCTATGAGGGAAGATGAGACTATCGCGGAAATGAATATTCGACTATCACAAATAGTCAATGATCTGGCTGGACTAGGAGATCCAGTAACTGAGAAAAAGCAAGTGAGCAAGATTCTAAGGAGCCTTCCAAACAAATACTACTCAAAGAGGAATGCTATCAAAGAATCTCATGATCTGAACAAACTCACAGTGGTAGAACTTTGCGGAAATCTGATGGCCTATGAAGAAGAAAGATTTATCTTTAGAGCAAAAGAAGAGAAAAAGGACATTGCTCTCAAAAGTCAAAGCGATAATGAATCATCTGATGATGACTTGGCAATGCTCACAAATCATTTAAAGAGATATCTCATAAAAAGGAAAGAAAAGAGAAATTCAAGGATAGACTATCAGAATTCCGACAGAAAAGTGAGTAAAAACCACAAAGACTCAAAGGAGCCCATCTGCTACTTGTGCGACAAATCTGGACACATCAGACCTGAATGTCCTCTACTAAAGAAAGAAAAAGCACATCAAGTACACTGGTCAAATTCTGAGTCAGATCAAGAAGACTGCCTCATGGCTCATGAGAACGACTCTGAGGTAAACTTTACAAATACTAGATTTAATTCATTAGAAGAAGCATATCTAGAATTAATGAATAAATATAAAGCTGAGAAAAAATTAAGTAAATCATTAAGATTAGAATGCATGAATAAATCACATATTGATCATTCAATAGAATTAGAAGAATCACAAAAAGAATGCATGTTATTAAAAGAAGAAAATCATAAACTCTCAAGTAAAATAAAAAAGGGAGATGAAAAAATTAAAACACTTAAGAGTCAAAATTTTGAATTACTCGATATTCTAGAATCTGAAGAAAATCAACCTAATGAAATAAATGATGATAGGGTTGAATTGTTAGAATTAAAAATAGATAATTTTGAGGAAATCATTAGAAATAAAGAAAAAGAAACAATCATGCTTAAAACTGAAATATAATCTAAGGATAAACTCATACTTGAGCATGAAGAAACTTTACAAAAATTATCTGAAAAACATAACAGCATGCAATTACAAACTGAAAGAATAAATGAGAAAAATAATGTTCTTCAAAAATTCTTAAATAGTTCATCCAAGTTAAATAACATGTTGCAAGGTTCAAACTTGGGTCAAAAGAAATTTGGCTTAGGGTTTGAGTCAGATGCACCTATTAACAAAACCTTAAATGCCATAACTTATAATGATCATTTTGTAAGGGAATCTAGTTCTACAAAACCTTTGCATGTTTCAATGTATAATGATTATTCTAGTTATACAAAATCCATTCATCTTAAGAAAAAGAAAAATCATTCTAAGATGAATCATCCAAAACAAAGATGGATGACTAAAGATGAGTTAAGAAGTTATAAGCAGATTAAGTATGTTAATTCATCCGGACCCAACTCAGTATGGGTACCAAAGGATTTTTCAACTTTTTCAGGAAAAGCATGTGTCAAAATGGATGTTCGACAGTGGATGCACAAGATACATGACTGGGGAATCAAGTCTACTAACAGACTTGATAGACTTACCTACTACTAAAAAGGTCAAGTTCGCCGATAACAACGAAGGTACAATAGTAGGTAGGGGTAATGTAGGAAATACAGAAAAACCATTCTTAAGAAATGTATACTTAGTAAATGGTCTAAAACACAACCTGATTAGCATAAGTCAATTATGTGATATCGGTTGTGTAGTAAAATTTGAAAAATATAATTGTTCTATCACTAACTCTGAGGGAGTTATCATTGCCAGAGGATATAGAAAAAGCAATGCTTATTCTATAAACTTTGATAAATCTAAACCAACTCATGACTTCTGCATGCTTGCTGCAAGTGATGAGAAAGTTTTATGGCATAGACGACTAGGTCACACTAGCTACTCAAAACTATCTAAATTATCTAAAGAAGAATTAGTAACTGGGTTGCCTAAAATAGTTTATGAGAAAATTAATATCTGTGATGCTTGTCAAAAAGGAAAGCAACACAAAAGCTCGCTTAAATCCCTCACAAAAATAACCACTTCTAGACCCTTAGAGCTTCTTCACATGGACTTATTTGGGCCAACCCAAACCCAAAGTCTTGGAGGAAAAAGGTTCACCTATGTAATCATTGATGATTATTCTCGCTATACATGGGTGTTCTTTCTAAGAAACAAAAGTGAAACCTTTGGTGAATTTTCTAAATTTTGTACCCTAGTATAGAATGAAAAAGGTTCATCTATCATAAAAATCAGAAGTGATCATGGAGGAGAATTTGAAAACTCTGACTTTGAAGAGTACTGTATATCCAATGGGATAAAGCATGAATTTGCTTTTCCTCAAGCTCCACCTCAAAATGGAATAGTAGAAAGAAAAAATCGTACTCTTCAAGAAATGAGTAAGTCTATGTTACAAGAACATGACTCCCCTCAATATCTATGGGCAGAAGCTATAAGCACTGCTTGTTACACTCTCAATAAGATCATTAGAAAAACCTTAAACAAAATTCCCTATGAACTTTGGAATAACAGAAAACCCAAAATTTCATTCTTTAAAGTATTTGGGAGTAAATGCTATGTTCTCACAACAAGGGGAAACCAAGATAAATTAGCACAAAAATCTGATGAAGGAATCTTGGTTGGATACTCAAAAAGGAGCAAGGCATATAGAGTCCTTCCCAAAGAAAGACAAACATTGATAGAATCCCTACACGTTGACTTTGATGAGTCCATCTCTGTTCCAAACACAAAAGAAGGAGGAATTGAAGTCATTCAACAAATACCATCTGACACTCCTATAGAAAAAGATGGTCAAGAGACAATCATCTCTGAACTTCCATCAAATAGGAATCTCAGAAACTCAGACTCCGCAGAACAAATCATTGGAGATCAACATACTGGCATACAAACAAGATCATCTATACAAGGCAACTATGTCCTAGATTGCTTTGTATCTCAAATAAAGCCTAAGTAGATCTATGTGCATATATATATATATATGAACTTAATATGATCTAATGCTATCTAAACATACATGCTTTTATCATTCACATGCTAAGCTCTACACGCACATAACTCAATAGACATAGTAAAATAAAAATCTAAATGCATGTCTATCATATATATCAATCACGTTAATACATGCCTACACATTGATTTACATGCTTCTATATATAAAATATATGATCTGATAAATGCATGCTTTATAAAATCTCCTATGAAATATTCAACTACATAATCATCTGAAACAATCAGTTATATATTATGTGATTATGCTTTCATTATTAAACTCGTTGATTCATATATATCATATGTACTCATCATGTTTACATGCATTAATATAAAATCATTCACAAACAGTTGATTATCTTTGAATGATGCTATCCTTTTAATACTAGTTAAAGAACTATATGGCATACAATCATAAACATAAATATTTCCTTACTAAACTCGTTAACTCATAATCAATTATGAAACTAATCCTATACATGCATGATTCACATATGACAAAACATCGACATGTTTAGAAGTTGAATATATGTTGTAGTCATATACATGCATGATGAAATCTTACTTATCACTTATCATCTGCATGTTTAGAATTGTCCGTTAAATGCAAACTAGTCAACTATGCAACATCGTCTAATGCAACATATTTTTAAATCAATTCTGCTATATTATATCTTATCTAAATGATGTTGGTAAGCCACACCATACCTTGGAAACTCAAAACAAATAAGATATGATTTGAAACTCTCATCTGCAACCTCGATGTTGAAAAAGCCAGCAAAAGCTCGACCCATCTGCAACCATCAATCACTTGCGGCAACTCTATTACCAGAGAATAACCTGCAAAGAAACACCTCGCAAGAAGTGCTGACAAAAGACAAATCCTGCACCTGCACACATCAATCTTCACCTGCAGAAGTTGAAAAAAACATCGGCTACAAAAGTCTAGAAGCATGGAGAGTGTAAGAGTTGTGTTGAATTACTAAAAAGGTATGATCTAAATACTTGAATAAATAGTTTTTTAAAAACAAATCTTAACTTAGATCTATTAAACAAAATCTCTAGATAAATCTAAATGATATGACTCTCCAAGACATGTGTCATGGAGTATTGAAAAACAAACCCTAAGTTGCCAACTCTTCACGGGTAGACATGACTTAAAGCTTATAAAGCTTCACAAGTAATGTCTGTTAATACAGAATCCGGACAGACATGATCAGCCTAAAGTAGAATATATCACTATATAAGGATAGGAAGAACAATCGAATACATATCTTCTTCTTCTTCCTAAAACCAGTCTGTCCCAAGGATGTTGATTCAATAAATCAATCCTGAGAAGAAGGAACTGACAATCATACCTGACTGTCCTTCCAGTCCGGTATACAACCCCAATCCTTCAAGCAGCAATCCTATCCGGAAGAAACGCACCAGAAGGATTCCAGTATCAGAGATGTTCCAAGGAACACCAACATGGATCTCTCCAATAGCCAAGTTTTCCTATAATCTCATTCTCGAGCAAAGAATGATCTTTGAGGAACCAGTTCTGCTCAAATCTCTCAACTGCAAAGTAATTGAAGGGCTTCTAAACTTCAACAGACTCACGGACTATCTTGAAAACATAGAGCAGCTCAGGATCTACAAATCCGAGTTGGCTCAGTTCTATGCAAATCTCAAGTATGAGACAGTAGGTACTCAAGTGATCACCACCAAGGTAAATGGAATATGTCTCATTCTAAGAGCTGATCAACTCGGAATATGGATAAACCTACCCAACAACGGAGTGAAGCTTCAAAACTACAAAAGCCTCGATGAGCTACCTTTTAAGTGCAGCTGGGAGATTCTCTGGAATACTTTCACCCACAGGTATAACCCTAAGAGCACTGATAAGATTCTGAATACAATGCTCATACCAGAAGCCTCAATCTTTTTGAAGATCATCACTTATAATATATACCCTCAAGCTGATAATAGAGAAGAACCATCGACATTGATCTTAGTAGCAATCTACTGCTTGCTGTCAAAGATCAGAGTGAACTGGGTATCACTGATCATGCACAATCTGGCTACATCAACCAAGAACACTGGAGCTCGCTACTACCCAAGGATGCTCTCAAGACTCTTTAGTCTAGGGTTCTTTGGAATTCCACTCTACCCACATCCAATCATAGCTCACATTCAACCATTCACTGCAAGTTCCTTCCAAAAGACTTGGAGAAACACTTATGATCCAAACTCACAAAACACTAATGTATTTTTGAATGAGGAAATCATAAGGGTTCGACATCAAGTAAGAATGCTGGAAAAAGGAATAGGAGATCTGGAGGAGATGGTATCTATAACAAGGCAACAGCTAGATGTTGAGAGAGAATACAACCTGGAGCTTGCAAACCTATTTCATGAGTTTAGCTCCAAGGTCATTCCAACCATGCACCACCATGACTGAACTACATCTGTCTTGAGGAGTATTTTGATAGTCTGAATGTTAGTTTGTGTTTGTTTTGATGTTGTATTTTGAAGATCCAGCCATGGATCTTGATCTCATATGGTACATGAGATCGTATCGCATGCTACTCTCGTTTGTTATGTGTTTATTTGAAGTTGAATGAAATATAATTTGCAAGTAACACATAAGAGTTCATTACAAGGGTATGCATGTAAAAACAAACAAACTCATCAGCTAAATAAAATATTTAAGGGCTGCATGGATAGACTAGAAGCTTCAAAGGCTTAAACATAAATTATGTTTGAAGTTTCTAAGTTTAAAATGATTCACTGAAACTTAAGGATTAAAATTATATTTCTCAGTGAATATAGAGTTATGTGAAACTTCAAGGACTTAAACATAAATCATTTATGAAGTTTTTAAGTTTTAATAGATTCACTAAAACTTAAGGGTCAAAATGATAACTTTACAGTGAATATAAATTTATGTAAAACTTCAGGGACTTAGAATCAATATTTACATGAAGTTTTAATCGAAAAATTACTTAGAAATATCTAACACTTCCAAGGTTTAAAATGAAATTTTTTAAGTATTAATCTAAGTATTTATCATAACTTCAAAGGGCTTAAATGAAATTTTGTTTTAAGTGAAGTTTTACTATTAAGGTTTTAAGAAATGAAATGAAAATTTTAAATCTTTTAAAACTTAATGAATATTTACATGATTATATTTGTCACTAAGACATAGATTTTAAAATTTTAAATGCTCAATTTCTTTTTAAAGCAATTTGTGAATATTATGGATTTATACATATCATTCACTAATATCTTATGGATTATAACATTATAAAATCTTTAATTCATACATGTTAAGATCATCTTCATCCATAACACACACATGGATTATTATTCATTGCATGATCTTAGCAGAAGGCAATTTAAATTATCATATCATACTTGCCTTATAATGTATATCAAAATTGGCTTCAATCCAATATTTTATCAATGAGCATAAATTACATGTTATTTCTCCTTTATGATTGACTAACACTCTTATAAGCAAGAAGTCACATTTGGTCAACCACACAAATCGAATTTGTGATCAAAGCTCAATAAGGTATGAAGTTTTATTTTCTCCACAAATTAGATATGTCCTATCATTAAGGGGGAGATACTTCACAGGTATCTATTTTAACTTTGTCGATACCTTATTGTTTTAAGGGGGAGAAATCATGCATGATCCACTGCTTTTAAATTAAATATTATGGGTCAATAATTCAGGGGGAACATGCTCATAAGGGTAAAATAGAATATTGACTAGACATGAGTTAAAACATATATGTCATCGACAAAGGGGGAGAATGTAAAATCAAAATTGTCGACATAGGATTATATTTTAATCATGTCAATTTAAACCCTAATTACACTATTAATCAAAAGGGGTTAAATAAGTCAATCGATATTAAACCTAACTTCAGTTAATTAATTAATCATTTGAGTTAAGGATTTAAGTCAAAGTTAAAAGTCAAATAGGGAGAATTGCATTTTCACCTTGAATATTATTATTTGGAATAATTGCATTTTTACCTTGAATATTATTATTATTATCTTTTGACACTTTATTCAAGGTATAATATTCCAAGGGGACAAAACACTATTCAAGTTTGAATTTATACAAAGATAAGATTCTCCAACAAACTTTATCCAAGAAAAGCACTATTCAAGATAAGATCAAAGACAAATCTTGGATTTATGTGAGAAATCAAGGAGCCATCCATTGAAGATCCAAGGGTGGACATTGAGTGACCAATGCTATAAATAGAAGGGTAAACCCCTCATTTTCACTTACCACACTACAAGCAAACTCAAGAGCTTTCACTCTACACTTGCCCACACGTTTTTGCCTCCAAGCTTCCAAGCTTTCAAGTGCTCAAGTGTCCTAGCTTTCCAAAGCTTCAAAAGCTCTCCAACTTCTTTTTCTAATCTTCTTGTTCATCTTTACAAGTAAGAAGTGTTGTTTGCTTTAATATTCCACTCCTCTAATCACCTCTTGTGTGTGTCCACTTTGGTTGAGAGGGTTGTCTCAACAGTACCAAAGTGTGAGAGAAGGTTTGTGAGCTCAACCATAAAGCTCTAGTTTGGTTTTATAGAGTTTCCGGGAAAACTCTTAGGTCGAGTCTGCCTTTAAAGATTTCAGAGGTTTTTAAGAGTTCCTTGATACTCTAAGGTACTAACTTACCCGCAAAAGTTAGAGGTTCTTAAGAGTGCCCTTGATACTCTAAGGTGTGAGTCTACCCGTAAAAGACTGGTTCCTAAGCGAAGTAGCCTTAAAGCTTAGAGAGGTTTTTAAGAGTTCCTTGATACTCTAAGATACTAACTTACCCGTAAAAGTTAGAGGTTCTTAAGAGTGTCATTGCTAGGAAGTACTCCATTCTGAATGAATGCCAGTATTGGTTGCCTCCAATCCTCTTGAGGGTTGGAGGTGACAGCCAATACTTGGCATGTGGGCTGGAGTATAGAGTCCACCAAAATCTCGCGCTGCCCTCCCTCCCAAGCTGACGCTAAGCGTGCCAAAGCGTCAGCGGGTGAATTTTGGATTCGAGGGATCTGCTCAATTTTGAACTTGGCGAATTGTTTGGTGAGAGCCACCATCGCCTCCATATACTTGGTTATTTGTGGTTCCTTACAGGCGAATTCACCAGTGGTTTGCCAAGCCACGAGCTGGGAGTCAGTACGGAGCGTGACATTCTCAGCGCCGAGAGTTCTTAACAGCTTCAGGCCGTGTATGGCCGCTTCATATTCCGCGACGTTGTTAGAAGCCGGGAAGTGAAGTCGTACCGAGTGTTCGTAGTTTTTTCCATCCGGGCTAAGGATTTTCACTCCGATACCCGAGCCTGTGCTGCAACTCGAGCCGTCCACTTCTACAACCCAAGGTTGGGTCAAACTGGGTTGTGTGAGTTTGACAATGAAGTCCGCCACAGCTTGCCCTTTGATGGCAGTGGCTGGTCGGAAGTCTAAGTCGAATTCACTGAGTTCGATTGCCCATTTGGTCAACCTCCCAGAGATGTCAGGTTTGTGAAGCAGACGACGCAAAGGACACGATGTTAGTACTATAATCATGTGCGCTAAGAAGTAAGCTCGAAAACGACGATAAGCATGGATTACTGCAAATACGATCTTCTCGATGGGAGAATATCGTAGTTCAGCACCTTGTAGTCGCCTCGAGTGGTAGTATATGGGGACCTGGTCCTTGTCCCTCTGCGCAATGAGGACCGCACTCACGGCTTCTTCTGAGGCCGCTATGTATAAGTATAGGTCCTCTCCCTCTTTGGGTGATGTCAGCATGGGGAGTGAGGACATGTGCGCTTTTAACTTCGCAAATGCCTCCTCGCACTCTGGTGTCCAAGTGATACTACCCTTAGCCACAGTTTTCAGTAATTGGAAGAACAGTTTACACTTGTCAGCCGTTTGTGATATAAAACGACTGAGTGCATTGATTCGACCGTTCAGCCTTTGTACTTCTCTGATTGTGCGGGGGGCTTCCATATAAAGGATAGCTTGGATTTTGTCGGGATTAGGTTTGATCCCGTGCTGACCTACATAGAAACCAAGGAACTTGCCTTCCTTGATTCCGAATGCGCATTTGGCTGGGTTGAGCTTCATTTCGTACTTCTTTAATGTATCAAGGGTTTCTCTCAGATCGTCAGGGTGCTTTTCCATGCTTGACGACTTGACTAGGATGTCATCGACGTAAGCAGAAACATTGCGCCCAATCTGGTTTGCGAAAACCTTGTCCATCAAGCGTTGGAATGTAGCCCCAACATTCCTTAAGCCGAATGGCATTATTCTATAACAGAATGTCCCTGAGTTCGTGATGAAGGATGTTTTTTCCTCATCAGGCTCATGCATCAGAATTTGGTTGTATCCTGAGTGGGCATCCATCATAGAGAGGAGCTCATTGCCGGATGCTCCATCGACTAGTTCGTCGATAGATGACAACGGGTAACTGTCCTTGGGGCATGCTTTATTGAGATCAGTGAAATCAATACACATGCGCCATTTGCCATTGGGCTTCTTGACCAGGACGGGGTTGGCCAACCAAGTCGGGTATCGAACCTCCCGAATGTGCCCGGCATTCAGGAGTTTCGATATTTCCTCATTGGCTGCCTCCCGCCTGTCAGAAGTGAGTACTCGACGCTTCTGGCGTCGAGCTGGAATGGATGAGTCGACGTTCAGTTTATGCGTCACGATCTGACGCGCAATCTGTGTCGGTGCCTCACCCTCCCAAACGAACCTGTCCTGGTGCTCCTCCAGGACAGTCACAAGCTTGGCTCTTAAGGCAGGGGGTAACCCCTTCCCTAATGCCACTTGTCCCCCTTCCAGCTGGTATACCTCAGTCTCGTCCACAGGTTGTAATTTTTCCCTCTCCTCAATGTCAGGCGGGGCGTGGACGAGCATGTTGTTAAGTTTTGTCAGCTGGGTTACCTTCTTATACCCTTGTCTAGAATCTTTTTGTGATCCTTTGACAGTTACAATGAACCCGTTTACTGGGTATCGAATGCATTGGTGATAAGAAGACGGGACCGCTTGGATTCCGTGGATGAAGGGGCGTCCGAAAATGCCATGTAAAGTGGATTCTACTTCCACTACTATGAAACGACATGTTCGACTAACCCTCCCTCGCTTGGAACCGATGGACACCTTTAGATTAATAACACCGGCCACTGGGGCGGCGATGTTAGTGAAACCGTAGATGGCTTCCTTACAGGGAGATAGTTCCTCCCTTTTAAGGCCCATCTTGGTAAAGGTATCCATATAGAGGATATCCGCAGAGCTTTCGCTGTCGACAATTATCCTCTCGACTCGGGAATCAGGACCGATGCCTGCTTGGATCACGAGTGGGTCCTCGTGAGGTTGCAGGACATCGTCCAGGTCCTTCTCGCGGACCCGTTTTCCGTTGTCTCGAGGTGTTGATTGTGACATCAGCACCTTTCGGGCATATCCTCTATTCTGGCCAACGGATCCACCACCAAATATCATATTAATGGTCTTCCGCTGGCGATTCTCGCTATCTGGTGAAGGAGAGCGTGGACGCTTCCCCTTTGGGTCAGATTTGCAGTTGTCCCGTACTCGGGATTTTTTGACGAAGCTGCCAAGTTCTCCCTTTGAGATCAACTGCTCGACAAAAGACGAGAATTCCCTGCAGTGGTCTGTTAGGTGGTCACAGTCTTTGTGAAATTTGCAGTATTTCCCAGATTGCGTGCGGCCCTCTTTGCCTGCAGGGTCTAAAGAACGAGGGGCAGGTAGGTCCGCTCGGTTCTTTAGCTTCTCAAACAGCTCGCCTTTGCTGATTGTAAGCGGGGTGTTCCTTTTCCATAGTGGAGCTGCACCCTTTGGCGGTTGGCTGGTTGAGGTTTGGTATACCTTGTTATCGTGCCTAGGCTTCCATTCTTTTTTGGAAGTTTCAGCCCTGTTGTTGGTATACCTGTTAGAGGTGTCGTGGAAATTGTTGTTTCCACTGTACCCCTTCCTCTCAAACTTAGGCTTCTTGAAGCTAGGAGTCCCAAGTTCAGCTAGCTTGTTCTCATCCTCCTCTTCCACCTCAATGTATGATTGAGCTCGTTGGAAGAGGTCAGGTAGAGAGTTCACCTTGTAGAGAGTCAGATTTTGGACCAGAGGGGAGTAGGGGACCAATCCTCTGATGTATCCCGCTATGGCCACACTTGGGATCAGATCGTTCACTTCTGTCATCATTGTTGTGAACTTGACCGTATAATCCCGCAGAGACAGCTTATCATATCGAAGTGCCAGAAGTGCATTGGCACTGTGTTTGATCCTTATCATCCCCACATGCTGGGCGATGAATTTGGACGACAGGTCTGCGAAGCTGGTGACTGAGCCAGCTGGCAGACCGGAGAACCATCGATAAGCACTGCCTTTGAGAGTGCCGGGGAATGCCTGACACAGCAACCCATCATCGATGGTTTGCGGTTCCAGGACGTTGAGGTAGAGATTCACGTGATCTTGCTGATCACTTGAACCGTCATATGCCTCAATCCTGGGTACCCGCCAGGTAGGTGGGAAAAATCCCTTTAAAAGGTCCTCGCGAAGAGGAGCACTTTTAATCTCAGGATCTCGTGCGGATTGCCGACAGCTGGGTTGGTGGCCAACTTCCGCCGAAGATCCTCTACAAACCGAGTGGTAAGAGTCCTTTCGGAGCGACTCTTACTGGGTCCCGTTTTGAGACGGGAACTCTGTTTGGTTTTCTCCGCAGATAGAGAGTAGATGGACCCAGATTCATCCTCTTTTTCACGGATGGTGGTGGTCCTCTGACTCCTCGCTTGCTCGAGGTTAGTCATCCTTCTTTCTATGTTGTCCATTAAGCTGAACAACCTTTCCTCCAAGGTGGGTGGAGCTTTGGGCACTATGTGTTCCTCGATGTGTGGAGGAACCGGGTTTGTTTCATCAGGTTGAGTATTGCTGGGTCCCTTTGGTCGGGATTGCTCGCCCTGTTCCAGCTCAGTTACTGGCATTTTTCCCTTACTTCTCGTGGCGTAAGGGTGCTTTTGTTTTTCGATGATTGCCATGAAAACAAAAGCAGAGAAGTACCAAAGCGGAGAGGTACCTGACTGAGCTTGTCGGAAAAACAAAAAATCAGTCGGCGAGTTAGGGGTTAACTCGGCGACTTTTAGATTTCGTGGTGTTTTCCGAACAAGGTCGTGGACAACACTCTTAGCTAGCAGACGATATTCTGGATCGGGCGATTCTCAAGGATAAGTCGGCGATTTAAGGCTAAATCGGACCTGAACCGAGAATCGGACGATCTAACTCGGCGACTTTTTAACAAACTTGGCGAACCCTCTAGGAGAGCTCGAGCCGGATTTTTAAAAAATCGCGATTACGACGGGATACCGGTGGTTCGGTAGTCCCACAAACAGCGCTAGCTGATGAAGCACTGAATCTGTTACCAGGGCTCGCTGTGGTGCGAGGTGATGCCGGAGGCTCTGGATTCCACGACACGCGCTCTACGTCAAATACCTGCAAGGGGAAACTAGGCGATTCTAATGAGACTCGCCGAGTTTCTTAGTGATGCTCTGGTGTGAGAGATGAACTTGAATCGTGCCTTTGAGTGTCCCCTTGGGACCCCTTTTATAGGGTCTCGGAGGGCGCAATCAAAGGCGGACATCGCGCCTATGGTCATATATGGTAACATTTATGACGTTGGCTGGCGGCGAGTAACGGTCGTAAGTCGGCGATTCAGGTATGGAAGTCGCCTAGTTAGGGCTAACTCGTCGAATTTCCAGGGGCAAGATGTGCAGTCTACCATACTGCCGATCTTGGCCTTAACTCGGCGACTTATCCTTTATGTCGGCGACTTGGTAGTCCAATCGGGCGACTTACAGGCTAACTCGACGATCTGGACGATGAACGTGTTCCGCACCGTGGGAGCTCTCCGGGGGTCCGGCCAAAGCGACGGAACCCTAGTCCTTGTTGAAAGGCGTTGCTGGGAGTGACTGTCGTAATCAGGCATGTCTCACCACCCCCACTTAGGCATTCTGGCCGTAAACTTGGTCATAATTAAGAGTCATAATTCTGCCGTCAGTTAGATTCGCAGACAATTTCCAAACCGACTCAGAATCGCAATAAATCATGGGCGTAGTCAATTTTCATCGTAATTTAGACTTATATGTCGTAAATTAGATTTTGAAAAAAAACTTAGATTCGTAAATATTTGGAATCTTAGGGTTAGATTCGCAAATATTCGCGAGAGACGTAATTTAGATTCTTAAGTCGCACCTTAGACTCGTAAATTGTAAACTAGACTTGTAATCGTAATTTAGACTCTTTGTCGTAAATTAGATTTTGTAACCATCACTTAGACTCGTGGGTCGTAAGTTAGGTCTTGGGAATCGTGAAGTTTTTCGGGAGTGCTTTACAATCCTTGTTAGACTTGTATGCCTTGATTGTCGGACTAAAGTTACTCTTGCCTAAGCTTCAGATTCTTGAGTCGTGATCGATTTGGACTCGTACCTCGAATAGATAATGGATTCGGCCTGAGTGATGGATGTCATCCAGCCAAAGCGATGGATGATTGATTAGGTTGAAGTTACGGATGTCATTCAGCCGAAGCGATAGATGATTGATCCGTCTGAAGCGATGAATGATTATTCTAAATATGATATGGCATACATATTGCATAGTAACTCCATGGATTAAAGGAGACATTTATTTAGAATAATATCGCTATTACATGGTTGAGAATAATAGAAGCGACAACCAAAAGAATGGACGTGTTGCTTTGGTTGTCACTGACAGATACATAGCCTATCTGGTTTTTCTAGTCAATCTTATCTTTCTTCCAACAGATAATAGTTCCTCACTACTAGTGTGACACACTTGATTGTAAGTGTGAACTTTTGCTCTGGTCGCCATCACTGTTATAGGAATGAGAGCGTAAGCTACGGCTTTGGTGGTCTTAACTATTACCAAATCGAGAGTGTCAGCTATGGCTTTCGTGGCCATAACTGTTACCAGACTGAGAGTGTAAGTTATGACTTTGGTGGCCATAACTGCTACTGGATTGAGGGTGTGAGCTATGACTTTGCTGGCCATAACTGTTACCAGACTGAGAGTGTAAGTTATGACTTTGGACCTTCAAATTCTCAGCCAGTGGGGAGTAGGGTATCAACCCTTTGATGTACCATGTTATGGCGATGCTTGAGATTAAGTCGTTCACCTCTTTCATCATAGAGGTGAACTTTATCATGTAATGCCTGAGGGACATGTCCCTATGTCCGAGCGCTAATAGTGCGTTAGAACTGCGCTTAATCCTTATCATCCCCACGTGTTGGGTGATGAATTTCTGAGATAGGTCCGCAAAGATGGTGATCGAACCAGCTGACAAACTGGAAAACCATCGATATGCGTTGCCTTTCAGAGTGTCGGGAAAAGCCCGACACAACAATCCATTATCGGTAGTTTGCGGCTCCAAGATATTCAGGCAGAGGTTGACATGATCCTCCGGATCTGTCGTTCCATCGTACGAGTCTATCTTCAGACACCGCCAAAATTGTGGAAAGGGTTTTCTCAGGAGGTCCCTGTGAAAGGGTGCTTTTCCTGCTCTGAAAAACTCTTGTGGGTCCCTTAGGTCGTGCTTGTCTTTACAAAGCGCTTCCTTAATTACCCTATCCATGAGTGTCGCATCGTAATCCGCACGAGTCGTGGAACTCGAAGGTACATTCGAGTGATGTATTGCGGATCTGAGGTGAGAGCCGAGATGTTTATGTCTTTGTATTCTCCTGTAACCGCCTCCCTTAGAGGAGTGATGCGAATTGGACTTTGGTTGTCCCGAGACTATCCTTGATTTGGATCGACAATGCGTACTTAAGCTTACCTTCTCCAAAGGTGGGTTAGACATGCTTGTTGTACCTCGTATGGTGACCCGACTCCTTGAAGCCTCTAGTTTAGTCAACCTTTTCTCTAACTTCAGCATGTGAGCATATATCTGCGCAAGCCTCTCCTGCATTGTGGGAGTTGGGTTCATTCCATCATTTGGCATGAGTGGCGTGGCACCTCAGCTATTTGGTGGAAGTAGTATGCCCACTTCAGCACCTTGTACAATACGGGAATCATCCCTTTTACTAGAAGCTCCTACTTCAGTAGTAGTAGCAGGAGCCTTCTTTTTCTGATCCTTATTAAAAGGAGCCATATATGGGATGGTTGTTTCTATTAGGCCGAAGCGACAGATAGTGAGTAGAAGTTCTTTCGAGGTGTTGGAAGCTATGGGTAGGTACCTGCCCCCCCGGATGTCACAAAACAAAACAAAAAATTTTGTATGATATTTCTTTGCAGTTTTGTGACCTCCTTGAGGAGTACTATTAGTCCCCAAAGTTTAAAATTAGCAAAAAAATTGAAATTTTATGTAATTTTTCTGCAGAAAATCGTGCCGCCGGAAGTGGTTTTTGGGATGTCTGTTTAGACCTATCCCAGAGAGAATTCCTGACACTGTTGGAAAATTCTGCTCTTTGGAACTCGTAGAGAAAACTTTTTTCACGTGATGTGTGGTCTCAGAATCCCAAAATCGGATCTGGGAATTCCGGAAGTGGACCGACAGAATCACTAGGAGTGAAAAAAGGCGAAAAGCCCAAACTTTTTTTTTTACCAAAACGACGAGGCGAATCTAACCGTGGCGATGGATTTTCGTTTCGGTCTAAGAATTGGGTTGTGGGTAGCCTTATTCAGCCAAAGCGATGAATGAAGACCAGGGCCAAATTGGCGATTTGGCTAAATGAAGTTCAGAAATCGGCGATTCCTTACGTTAAGTTGGCAATTTCCATATGAAATTCAACCAAAGCTTAACCAAAGAGAATCGGCGATTTTCACTGAAAATAGGTGATTTTTGTTTGGGAAAAATCCAACCTATGCGAAAATGAAAGTTCCAAAGCAAAGGGATGACTTGATTGAGCTTGCTCAAAAAACAAAGAAAATCGACGATTTAGTGGTCTAAATCGACGATCTTGACTTTTGGATATTTTTGAACAGAGCCATGGACAACACTCTTAGCTAGTAGACGACATTCCAAATATCCGATTCTCAAGGTGAATCGGGGATCTCATATGTAAATCGGCGATTTAACAATTGACAAAGTTAGCGATCCCTCAAGGGGGTTCAAATAGACTTTGCAAATAAAAATCGGCGATTACAACGGGATATCGGGGATTCGATAGTCCCACAAACGACGTCAGCTGATGAAGCACTAAATCTGCTACCAAGAGGCTCGCGGGGTTGCGAGGAGAGCCGGAGGCTCTGGAGTCCACGACACGCGTTCTACGTCAAATCCCGTCAAAGGAGAATAGGCAATTTAGGTGTGGAAATCGGCGATTCTCTCTGGTATGCTTTAGTTTGGTTGGAACTTGTGTTGTGCCTTGGAGTGACCCCTTGGGACCCTTTTTATAGGGTCTTCAGGGGCACACTCCGCGGCGGGTATCGCGTCTTTTGCCATAACGGGGCGCATTAATGGTCCATTATGCATTATGACGTAGGCTGACGGCGAGTAACGGTCGTAAATCGGCGATTTAGGTAGAGAATCGCCTATTTAGGGGCAAACTCGCCGAGTTCTAAAGGGCGAGATCTACAGGATTATCTCGGTCTCAACTCAGCGATTTACCACTAAACTCGGCGATTTAGTAGCTAATTTGACTATTTACGGGTTAACTCGGCGATTTGACGATGACCTTTGTTCCGCACCGTGGGAGCCTTCCGGGGCCGGCATATAGCGACGAAACCCTAGTCCTTGTTGAAGGGTGTTGCTGGGAGTGACTGACGTAATCAGGCATGTCTCACCGTCATTAGGGCTCTAACCGCCTAACCGTCCAAATCTGGCCTGGGTCGACTTTGTGAGGTCGATTCCCTTGAGGTCGACTTTTGGCCCTCGACCTCCTTAGAGGTCGACTTGGCAAAAGTCGTCCGGTGGGGTCGACTTCCCCATAAAGTCGACGGAGGCCTCCCACTGCCTATATGGGTACTTCCACCCATTTCGGGTTATCTCAGACTGGTGTCGTGATCAAGTTCGAGATACTGTATCGCCAGGAATAATTGCATCTTTACCTTGAATATTATTATCTTTAACTCTTTATTCAAGGTATAATATTCCAAAGTTACAAAAACACTATTCACGTTTGAATTATTCCAAGGAAATTCAAAGATAAGATTTTCCAATGACAATACATAGTCCAAGGAAATAAAACACTATTCAAGATAAGATTTTCAAGACAAAGCTTGGATTTATGTGAGACATCAAAGAGCCATCCATTGAAGATCAAAGGGTGGACATCAAGTGGCCAAGGCTATAAATAGAAGGGTAAACTCTCATAAATCGCTCACCACACCTCAAGCAATTTAAAGAGTTTTCACTCCACATTTGAGTTAATAAGTGTTCTTGCTTTCAAGCTTCCAAAGTTTTCAAGTGTTCTAGCTTTCCAAAAGCTTTAAAAGCTCTCTAACTTCATCTTCTAATCTTCTTGTTCATCTTTACAAGTAAGAAGTGTTGTTTGCTTAATATTCCACTCCTTTAATCATCTCTTGTGTGTGTCCACTTTGGTTGAGAGGTTTGTCTCAATATCATCAAAGTGTGAGAGATGGTTTTTGAGTTAAACCAAAAAGCTCTAAGTTTGATCGCCAACTGGTTAAGCGACCAACTGGTTAGTCACCATATTTTTCAATTTTCAAATTTTAATTTTTTTATTCAGGTGAATTGCAATTTTTTTTAAAACTTACGGAATGTTTAAGCGACCAACTGGTTGGTCGTCATATTTTTTAATTTTCAAATTTAGAATTTTTTAATCAGGCGACCAATTTAGTTGGTCGCATTGTTTTATTTATTTATTAATATATTTTTTTAATTTAGACGACCAACCAGTTTGGTCGCCAAATTTGAAGATATTTTAAAAAAAATTTGAAATATTTAATGGAGCAACTGGTTGGTCGCCTTTTTTTAAAATTCATGCGACCAACTGGGTGGTCACCGTTTTTATTTTTTAAAATTTATGTTGGTAGTAAAATTGATTTAAAAAAAAAAAATTAACGAAATATGTAAGCAACCGAAGTTGGTCGCAAAAGTTGTCGCTTTATACTATAGGCGACCAACTTCGCGACGAACTTCAAAAGTGGTACTTAGAGCTTTTTGGTTTAGCTCAAAAAGTGGTCTCAAAAAGTCAACTATAAGAGGTTGGTCGCTAAAGTTGGTCAGAAAAAACCTTCTTTCTTGTAGTGGATAGAAGGTTTTTGAGCTAAACCAAAAAGCTCTAAGTTTGGTTTTATAGAGTTTTCAGAAAAACTCTTATGTCGAATCTACCTTGAAAGATTTTTAGGTTTTTAAGAGTTCCTTGATACTTTAAGGTGTTAACCTACCCGTCAAGGTTAAGAGGTTTTTAAGAGTTCCATAATACTCTAAGGTGTGAGTCTACCCGTAAAAGACTGGTTCCTAAGTAAAGTTAGCCTTAAAGCTTAGAGAGGTTTTTAAGAGTTTCCTTGATACTCTAAGGTGTGAGTGTACCTGTAAAAGACTGGTTCTTAAGTGAAGTTAGCCTTAAAGCTTAGAGAGGTTTTTAAGAGTTTCCTTGATAATCTAAGGTGTGAGTCTACCTGTGAAAGACTGTTTCCTAAGTGAAGTTAGCTTTAAGGCTTAGAGAAGTTTTTAAGAGTTTTCTTGATACTCTAAGGTTTTGCCATAACCTTTAGGCTAGTAAACTCCGATAGTTGTCGGGACTGGATTAGCCCTTGTTTGGGTGAACCAGTATAAATTCTCTTGTGTTGCTCTTTGTTAAAATTAGTATTTATCTATTATCTCAAAACAACTAAACAACACTTAATTGAAAAAGATTCCTCTTCCAGTTATCTGGTCAAGTATAAAGGTTGATTACTTTCGGCAGATCCCTCATCTAGTTATCTGATCAATTATCTGAGGTTATATTTATTGTTTTAAATCTTTATTCAGATATTTGTTCAAATATTTACTTATCAAATATATATCCAGTTATCTGATCATTTACTCTATAATATAACTTGTGTTTATAATATAACTTAGTATTCATATACTACAGTTGTTTACAAAACATTATCTAACAAGTGTTACAGGAAATTCCGCTATTAACCTGTACAAATCGAAAAGAGACTATATTATCCCCCTTTATAGCCTCGGATCACGATCCAACATAGACACCAATTCATGTTATAAAGTTCACTTGAATAGTTTGGTTAAACTTCAACATTATGAGCTGTATACTCCTTATTTTCTGAATTTTTCTCTATCTCTGGATATTAATCATCTTGTTGATCCACAATGTAGGCAGAGAAATTGCCTCTTTCTGGACAATTCTTAGCTAGATGCCCATGCTTGTCACAGATTTGACAGTCATGACTAGTATTTAAAGATTCAGGAACATCCAGTAGAAGTGATTTGTTGTTGGGATTCAGAGTCTTAGGTATTGTTACTATTTTAGGGGCATTATTCTGATTAGAATAATTCTGTTTGTAATTAGGTTTGTATCCATAAAATTTTCCCTTATAGGCTATAGCCTTTCTTGTATGCATAGTTAGCAGAAAAATCACCTAAATTATGTTTTGCATCAATTATCCTAATCATGGCATCCTCCTTAACTAGCCAATCAGATAATTGTTCAAATGTAAATTTATCTTTAGAATTTAGAGTAGATAAAAATGATGAAGCACGAAATCAACTACCAGTAGGCTCGCGGGGTTGCGAGGAGGGCCGGAGGCTTTGGAGTCCACGACACGTGCTTTACGTCAATGTACCTGCAGAAGTGGAGGGAAATCGGCGACTCCTTTGGGAGTAGGCGATTCGGGCTCCTTGGATTGCTCTAGTGTGGTGTGGTCAAGTGGGAATGACTTGGGAGTAGAGGACCCCCAAGGACCCCTTTTATAGGGTCTTGGGGGACGTTTCCCCATTCATTAGCATGGGGCCCACTCCATTATGGTGCCCAATTAAGGGTGCCATAATGACGTGGGCCCTCCCAAGTAATGGCTGGGAATCGGCGACTCAGGTATGGGAGTCGCCGATTCAGAGGTGTAGTCGCCGACTCCCCATGAGCCAAGTTGGAAGTCTACCAGAACTGACCACGAGGCCTAGAGTCGACGATTCACCCCTGGAGTCGGCGATTTGGTAGTCCCAGTCAACGATTCTCAGGTGTTGCCTTGAGTACTTGACGTAGACACTTCCTCCGCATTTGTGGAACTCTCCGGAGGTCCGGCATAAAGCGACGGAACCCTAGTCCTTGTTGAAGGGCGTTGTTGGGAGTGACTGATGTAATCAGGCATGTCTCACCAGTACTCTCCACTGAAGGGAGCACAAGAAACATGCGTGTACCGCCAGTATCCCCCTCTCAAGCAAGGTGATCCGTATCAAGGCCAAAGCGACAATATGGGATTGAGTCATTGCGCTCACAGCGACACAAATGACTCCGCGTGGTCCATGCACTATCAGATGGACTGATTCACTATCAGGATCTAGTTCCAGGCCAACGAAACTACATGTTTATAGTCCTACTCTGATCAAGAGTGACTTTTGCTGTGTTGATTCTGGCCGAAGCGACAGAATGCGTGGATTCACTATTAGAATCTGATTCTGGCCGAAGCAACAGAATGCGTACGTGGATTCACTATTAGAATCGGGTTCTGGCCGAAGCGACAGAATGTGTGGATTCTGGCCGAAGCGACAGAATCTAGTTCACTATCAGAACTGATGTTTATAGTCCACCCTGATCACGAGCGACTTTACGTCCGCAACGACGGTTACCCCATAGGCCGAAGCGAAAGATGGGTCGAGATCATTAAGGTCAAAGCGAAAAAATGATCTCCAAATGTTTGAAGAACTAGTGAAGCCAAAGCGACAATATAATTCTTGGTCTGATTCTGGCCGAAGCGACAGAATCATGCCTGCAAAACAAAAAACAACCTGCAAAACAACTATATCAGTCGAAAGGATATATTTATTGATTTACTGACCTTGCCGCATGGAGCTGCCTCTCATGCTCCTCCTCCTTATGCTCAATAACTCCTTGATTGATCTGGCCGAAGTGACAGATCTATCATGCTCAAAAATGTGACAGCTTCTGGCCGGAGCGACAGAAGTGCCGGGAGAACTTGCGATACTCCCCTTGAATTTTGACAACTTCTGGCTGAAGCGACAGGAGTGTCAGGAAGAGCTTGTGATGCTCCCCCTTTGAGATCATTAAGGCCGAAGCGTTAAAATGACCTCTGGTCTATCGAGGCCGAAGCGACGAGACAGACCGACTCACTATTAGAGTTTGACTCACTATCAGAGTCTGGTTCACTATTAGAACCTGGTTCACTATTAGAACCTTTCCTGCAAAAAAGAAAATATCCTGCAAAACAACTAGATCAGTCCAAAAACGCATATTTGACTTATTGAACTTACCATGCGATTTTACCTTCCCTGATGCCCCTCTTTTGCTCAAATTGATCCTTGGTAAATCTGACCGAAACGACAGATCTTACCGTGCTCAATTTTTGACGACTTCTGGCCGGAGCGACAGAAGTGTCGGAAGAGTTTGTGATACTCCCCCCGAAATTTGACGACTTCTGGCCGAAGCGACAGAAGTGTCGGGAGAGCTTGTGATACTCCCCCAAAATGTGACGACTTCTGGCCGAAGCGACAGAAGTGTCGGGAGAGCTTGTGATACTCTTTATTGAAATGTGACGACTTCTATCCAAATTGACAGAAGTGTCGGGAGAGTTTGTGATACTCCCCCTCGAAATGTGACGACTTCTATCCAAATTGACAGAAGTGTCGGGAGAGCTTGTGATACTCCCCCTCGAATTTCGACGACTTCTGGCCGAAGTGACAGAAGTGTCGGGAAAGCTTATGATGCTCCCCCTCGAAAACATGCACTTGGGGCAGTTTTGCTGTTATTTTACCCGGAGTCGGCGACTGGAGGCCACCAATCGGCGACACCTATGGTCTGGGTAACTGCAGGGGGCATTTTGTTTTTTACCCCTGTGAGTCGGCGACTCCCTCTAGGGATCGGCGACTCCTAGTGTAACCGTCGGATCTTTTTAGGAGATCCTTGAGATATTTGGAGAATATAAGGGGAATATATGCAAAATCTCCAAATAAGAAAATGAATCTCACAGTTCTGCGAGATAATGTTTGGAGTCGGCGACAATGGCTTGATACCAGGGATATGGAGATCAACTTCCGATCTCAAATTTTGTAATATTCGGATTTTCTAGGGTTTTTTTGCAATTTTTACAGGGGCTATAAATAGTGGAGAGTTTTCCCCAAAATCTCACAACACTCTTCCCCTTCTCAATCGCCTAAAACCCTAGATCTTTTTGTCGCCGATTCCCGAGTGATATTTCTCTGAATCGACGATTCCCGTACCATGTCTTCCCCCGATTCCCATTTCTTAAATGAAGATGAAACGTCAGCCTTCATCGCAAAAATGACCGTTGAGGGTCTCGACGAGGTGCTGAACACCGTCGAGTCGCCGATTCCCTGATCTCCTGACAGAGGGGTTGAGTCGACGACTCCGGTCGTTCCGCCTCATGGTAGGGACTTGAATGCCTCTGTGCACGAACTTATTGGTGCCTCGCCGGTGTCGGCGACTCCCTTTGAGAAGTCGGCGACACTGAGCAGGGCCCTTGTAGTCGTGCCAGAGGGACCTCTTGAGCTGGGAGAGATTCCCGGGACCTCTGTGTCGGCGACTCCCATCGTGGAGTCGGCGACACAGACTGGGCCCGTAAAGGGAAAATCTTTTAAGCGGAGAGGGCATGGCTCGAGTGCCACTGGGTCGGCGACTGCTGGCCGTGACTCGACGATCCTTCTTATTAGATCGGCGAGTCAGGGGTCTAAGTCACCGACTCCTATGCAGATTGATGACTCTTCTGCGCATCACACCGCTCCGTTGGTTGTGAGTGCGGAAGGTCTTATTGTGTCGGGACTGAACCCGAACCAGGGGCCATCTGTGGTTGATGGCTCTAAGAAGCGTAAACGACGACGTGGCCACGGCAAGGGCAAAGTCTTCGTGCCTGAACGAGACGAGGGGGTCCCCCCGCCTCTAGACGTAAATTTCGAAGAGACTTTGTGCGTTGACCGTGGTGCTCCCAACCCACGTCGTAGAGCGAGCCGGCGCTCTAATGAAAGAACTCCGCCACCTCCCGTGGACTTGGATAGTAATCGAGATCCGAACCTCGATTATAACATATATGTTGGAGCTTTGAACCCATCTGGGTTCGCTCACTGTGAAATCGCCCTGAATGGCGAACCAAGGTTGCTCCCAATAGGCCGCTTCGGGGATGGCGAATTCGAGCAAGTAATGACTTCTGCAACCTTGGATGGTTCTGATGGACTGCACCCCCCCTCCAACCTCAACGCGAGCAATGCTCGAAGCTTGTTAGCGGGGGTGCAAATTTCTGGGCATTTGCGATTTTGGATATCGCGCTACCAGCCTGCGAGTCTCCTACCACCGGGATTCCAGGCTATCCCACAGATATACTTCAAGCATTTCTCGGAATTACCAATTCCTGAGATAATCAGTGAAGTATTTCTCACTTTTGAAGTGTCCCTGTCGCAGCTCCCGGTGGGATTCTTCGTGATCCTACGGGGTTTTTTGAATATTTGCTAGGGCCTGAGGATTACTGTGACCGCAAGCTTATTTCTACATTACTACAAGCTTGTGAAAGAAAAGTCTGAAGCTGGTCGCATCGGGTTTACGCGACGGCATTTCGACAAGAATGTCGTCGACGATCTGCCGACAAATTTTGGATGTAACTGGAAGAAGGAGTTCTTCTTCATCACTTCTGAGTTTCTTCCCGGGAGTCGGGAAGAATGGAATGATCCCCAACGAGTGCACATGAGTGCTTCAATTAGGTTGATCACTAGAGATATCTAAGCTTCAAATCGGATTGCGCGGACCTTGGCTGAATATTCTGTGCCGCGCGGTATTCCCTTTGTCCTTTGCCAAAGGGAAGACTTTACTTTTGAAGACGTGGCTGAAGCTCAAAAGCCACCAACGGAGAAGGAGCTGGAGAGCGGAAAAAAGCGATCGCTTTTATACTTCGACGCTGCCCTCTCTATATGTGCAAGCGGTTCCGAGAGGCGAAGCTCATTCGATTAAAGAAGAGCAAAGGTGCTGAGCCTCGTCGGACATTCGAGAAAGGATCAAGTTCTCGATCTGCGCCCCACCCTCTGCTGGATACAAGCCTTACACTTCTGGTGTGTCGCTTCCTGATTTCAATGCTGATCCTGAAACTAGGAAGGAAGCGATGTCACTCCTGATGGGCTAGTCCGGGCGGTGGTGTCGACACGAGTTACTTAAACACATTACTGCCGCTTGCTACATAGCACATGCGTGCTACAGTGTCTTTACCATCCACGACACTGAGAAGATTCAAGAAAAATACAATCAGCTTGACACGAAGTTCAAGGAGAGCGAGAAAGCCCTTGCCAAGCTGAAGAACGTGAAGTCCCGGATGGAGAACATGCGCGACAACATTCTGCCAAAGAAGGACAAGACGATCGAGTCCAAGCAGAAAGAAATTGACGAATATGTCGCGAAGATATTAGGACTTCGCAAAGAGTTGAAAGCCACCTCTGCTGACCATACTAAAGAGGTTGAGGATTTGAAAGGTCAGCTGGATGGTGAGATTGGGCAGGTAGTCTCACTTGAGGCTACTATAGCTGATTTGAGAAAACAAGTAGCCCAATACCAAGAAGAGACCACTGGGCTGAAGAGTGAACTAGCTAGCGTGGAAGAGGAGATCTTGGCGCTTACGAAGGACAAATCTGCACTCTCCGGGAAAGCTGAAGGGTTGGAGTTGGATGTGCGATACCAATTCGACAAACTTCAAGAGCTCATCTTCTTTGGTCCTTTCGTGTTTCCCGCTCTACCCCCTGACTACATTACGGATATAATGGCATGGGTAGAGCAGCATCCTGAAGAACTTGAGAAGAACAAGGATGCGCTGGATAAAATGAAGGACGAGGCTGCTCAAGAATATTTTGTAATCTTTTATCATTTTTGTAATCTTTTTTGAACTTAATGAATCGTTTTTGCTTTCTCTTTATTAATTGTTTATTTACTTTACTTCTTTGAATTATAACTAAGACCCGAAACTAGATTCGCGAGTCGTAATTTAGCCGCTCTGGACGTAAATTAGACTAACCCTATCGCTAGCCACTCTGGGCGTAGACTTGGTCGTACGAATCGTAGCTCAGTCTACGGTTAAATTCGCGCAAATATATTAAACTTCACAACTAATAAAAACTCGCATTATCGATTAAACTTAATAAGTTGAAAACAAAAATATCGAAGAAGATAACAAAAGATAACAAAAAATATCGAAAAATATCGCAATGTCGATATGATTTTTTATAAACCTTAAGACTCTAGAATTGTATTGTAGTTTCACTCCGGCCGTAGCGACGGAGTGATTTTTTACCTTCATCGAGGCCATAGCGACAAGATGAGGTTGGATCGTTATGGTCATAGCGACAAAACGATTTCTAATCTATTGAGGCCAAAGCGACAAAATAGATTAGCGAGTGTTTGGAAACCCTAACCGTGAGTGGTGTATGAATTTTTTAGGATTTTGTTTGTGTGTTCTCTATGTGAAAAAACATATGTTTGAAAATAAAATCTAATTATTTTATTTTCCTATACACTGAAAGGACCTAAGGAATGGGAGGATCAATAATAAGCGTAGTATTGTTGCATGTTGTCCGCGTGCCAGGTGTTTGGAACCATTGTTACATCCTGTCGCCGTAGGCGATAAGTTCCTGGCCTTATCTCCTCTTCGACGATGTAGGGACCCTCGAAGTTGGATGACAACTTATTCCTTGGTCTATTCCTTTCAGTGATGCTAGCCTTCCGCGTGACGAGGGTTCCCAGCAGAAATACTTTTTTGCGTACTTGGCGATTGTGGTATCATGATACACTGGCCTTGTACGATTCATTCCGCAGGTCTGCCTCGTCGTGGGTTTCATCCCTCAACTCTAGCTCTGTTGCTAGGTTTTGGTCATTGTTTTGCTCGTCGTACTTCGAGACCCTGTATGTTGGTATACTCATCTCGATTGGTACGATAGACTCTACTCCATATATTATAGCGAAGAGGGTGTTTCCCGTGGGATTTTTACTAGTTGTGCGATATGCCCATAGAATTTCGCACAACTTATCTGCCCAGGCACCTTTTGCCGATTCGATTTCTTTTTGAGCCCTTGTACGATGGCCTTGTTGGTTACTTCCACTTGTCCGTTTGCCTGTGGTCGGTAAACGGAAGCAAAGTGGAGTTTTGTACCCAGGTCCTCGCACATTCTCGAAAATTCCCCCCCGTGAATTGGGTACCATTGTCTGTGACAATGTGTTGGGGAACTCCGAATCAGCACACTATGGAGCGATATACGAATTTGACTGCCGCATCTTGAGTGATCTTTGCTACAGCCTGAGCCTCGACCCATTTTGTGAAATAGTCAACTGCCACAAAAATGAATCGAGCTTGGGATGTCGAGGGTGGGAATGGTCCTACGATGTCCAGTCCCCACCTTGCAAATGGGATTGAGCTGAAGATCGGAGTCATGTCCGCGGATGGTTTTTGTTGCATTGGGCTATGCAACTGGCATGCTCGACACTTGCGGACATAAGTGCGAGCCTCTAACCGTAGTGTGGGCCAATAGTACCCCAGCCGTATGATTTTGAAGGCTAGTGCTCTTCCTCCCTCATGGAGTCCGCACGAGCCTTCGTGTACTTCCTTGATAACCTTATCTGTATCGGATTTGGCCAAACACCGTAACAACGGGCTGTCGAAGGACTTTTTGTAAAGTACCCCTCCGACTTCGCAGTACTCGGCTGCCTTGTGTTGCAACTTTTTGGCCTCACCCCTATTATCAGGAAGTATACCACTTTGAATGAATGCCAGTATTGGTTGTCTCCAATCCTCTGAGGGGTCGGATATGACATTCAATACCTGGCACGAGGGCTGGAGTACGGAGTCTACCAGGATTTCATGCTGGCCTCCCTCCCAGGCCGATGCTAGCCTTGCTAGGGCATCGGCGGGTGTATTCTGAGTTCGAGGAATTTGCTCGATTTTAAACTCAGCGAATTGTTTGGTGAGTTCTACCATAGTCTCCACATATTTTGTGATCTCTGGTTCTTTGCAGGCGAACTCACCCGTGGTCTATCAAGCCACGAGCTGAGAGTTAGTGTGAAGCGTGACTATCTCAGCGCCGAGAGGTCGCAGCAGTTTTAGGCCGTGAATGGCTGCCTCGTATTCCGCGACATTGTTAGATGCCGGGAAGTGGAGCCGTATCGAGTGTTCGTAATTTTTTCCATCTGGACTATGGATTTTCACTCTGATACCTGAGCCTGTGCTGCAACTTGATCCGTCTACTTTCACAGTCCATGGTTGGGTTAGGTTGGATGGTGTGAGTTCGACCATGAAATCTGCCACAGCTTGCCCCTTGATGGCAGTGGCTGGTCGGAAATCTAAATCGAACTCACTGAGCTCAATTGCCCATTTAGTTAACCTTCCCGATATGTCTAGTTTGTGAAGTAGACGGCGTAGCGGACACGATGTAAGTACTACGATCGTGTGCGCTAAGAAGTAGGCTTGAAAGAGACGACAAGCATAGATTACAGCATATACGATTTTCTCAATTGGAGAATATCGTAACTCTGCTCCTTGTAGTCGCCTCGAGTGATAGTAGATGGGGATTTGTTCCTTATCTCTCTGTGCGATAAGGACTGCACTTACGGCCTCTTCTGAGGCCGCTATGTACAAGTACAAATCTTCCCCATCCCTGGGTGAGGTCAGCATCGGAAGTGAGGACATGTGTGCTTTTAACTTGGTAAATGCCTCCTCATATTCCGGTGTCCAAGTAATACTACCCTTGGCCGCAGTTTTTAGTAGTTGGAAGAACGGTTTGCATTTGTCAGCCGTTTGCGATATGAAACGACTGAGTGCATTGATTCGTCCGTTCAACCTTTGTACTTCTCTAATTATGCGGGGGGCTTCCATATCGAGTATCGCTTGGATTTTGTCGGGATTTGGTTTAATCCCGTGCTGACCTACGTAGAAACCAAGGAACTTACCTTCCTTGATTCCGAAGGAACACTTACTTGGATTTAGCTTCATTCCGTATTGCTTTAATATCCTAAGGGTTTCTCTCAGATCCTCGGGGTGTTTTTCGACGCTTGTTGATTTGACCAAGATGTCATCAACATAAGCGGAAACATTACGCCCGATCTGGTCCACGAAAACCTTGTCCATCAAGCGTTGGAATGTAGCTCCAGCATTCTTTAAACCGAATGGCATTACTCTATAACAGAATGTCCCTGAGTCCGTGATGAAGGATGTTTTCTCTTCATCAGGCTCATGCATTAGGATTTGGTTATATCCTGAGTGGGCATCCATCATGGAGAGGAGCTCGTTACCAGACGCTCCATCGACTAACTCGTCGATGGATGGGAGCGGGTAACTGTCCTTGGGGCATGCTTTATTGAGATATGTGAAATCAATGCACATGCCCCACTTGCCATTGGGCTTCTTGACGAGGACGGGGTTGGCCAACCAAGTTGGATATCGAACTTCTTGAATGTGCCCAGCACTCAGAAGTTTCGATATCTCTTCGTTGGTGACTTCCCGCCTGTCAGAGGTGAGCACTCGACGCTTTTGGTGACGAGCTGGGATGGATGGGTCGACATTAAGTTTGTGCGCCACGATTTGACGCGCAATCTGTGTCGGAGCCTCACCCTCCCAAACGAACCTGTCCTGGTGCTCCTCCAGGACAGTCACAAGCTTGGCTCTTAGGTCGGGGTCTAACCCTTTCCCTAATGCCACGTGTCCCCCTTTCAGCTGGTACATCTCAGTCTCATCCACGGGTTACAATTTTTCCGTTTCCCCGTTGTCGGGTGGGGCGTGGACGAGCATACTGTTTAGTTTAACCAGCTGAGTTGCCTTCTTATACCCTTGTCTGGAATCTTTTTGCGATCCTCTGACAGTTGCAATGATCCCGTTGATTGGGTATCGTATGCATTGGTGATAAGAAGACGGGACAGCCTTGATCCCGTGGATGAAGGGTCGTCCAAATATGCCGTGATAAGTGGATTTTACCTCCACCACTATAAAACGGCATGTTCGACTAACCCTCCCTTTTCGGGATCCGATGGAGACCTTCAGGTCGATAACGCCGGCCACTGGGGTGGCGACATTAGTAAACCCATAAATGGCTTCCTTGCAAGGAGACAGATCCTCCTTTTTAAGGCCCATTTTGATGAAGGTGTCCATGTAGAGGATGTCCGCGGAACTGCCGCTGTCGACAATCATCCTCTCGACACGGGAAGTCGGACCGATGTCTGCTTGGATCACGAGTGGATCCTCGTGGGGCAGCAGGACATTGTCCATGATGGGGGTGAAACCCGACCAGTACTCCAAGACGCGCAAGCAAGCGTCAAGCGGGGAACTCCGCGGGAAACCGGACCGGAACTCAAGTGCACAGAGCTCTGCTTCGCTAGGAATTCTTCTACTCCAAATGACTTGCCTTTAATGAGTGGGGGGTGCCCTCTATTTATAGGGGTTCTTATGGGGGCAATATGGTCATTTGGGCAGTAACCGCCTAACTGCCAAACTGATCAGATTGGGTCCCGGGATCGACTTTCCAGAGATCGACTTTCTGGGGGTCGACTTTCCTGGTGATCGACTTTACTCAGAAGTCGATCCCAGGGAAGTCGATTCTCAGGAAAGTCGATCTTCCTAGGATTCGACTTGGGACCTCCCCAACCCTATAATAGATACCTTAACTCATCTTAGGCTATCCGGACTTCAAGTTGCTGGTAGGTTGTGACCGTGTTTGGGATACTGTATCACCAGTACTCCCCCCTCCTCTGCGTATTAGATACTTTGGGATACGTCTTTCAGTACTATGGTCTGTGTGTTGGACCTTGTACTATCAGTATTCCCCCCTCTTTGCGTGCTGGGATGTGGATTTTTGGTGATGTCCCAGGATGCGAGATCCTCTCTCACCAGTATTCCCCCCCTCTCTACGCCTGCGAGGTTGTATCTATGCTTCCACGGAGGTTGTCACGCGCTTTTGCCAATTATTGTCCGGTTTGTCCTAGCCG
>LFYR01002121.1:5203-18398 GCA_001185155.1 Zostera marina
ACCCCTGGACCCAATCTGATCAGTTGGGCAGTTAGGCGGTTACTGCCCAAATGACCAGATTGCCCCCATAAGAACCCCTATAAATAGAGGGCACCCCCCACTCATTAAAGGCAAGTCATTTGGAGAAGAAGAATTCCTAGCGAAGCAGAGCTCTGCACACTTGAGTTCCGGTCCGGTTTCCCGCGGAGTTCCCCGCTTGGCACTTGCTTGCGCGTCTTGGAGTACTGGTCGGGTTTCACCCCCATTAGTACCTTAACTCATCTTAGGCTATCCGGACTTCTAGTTGCTGGTAGGCTGTGACCAGGTTCGGGATACTGTATCACCAAGGGTCATCCATGAAGTCAGGAAGCGTCACACTACTCTTGTAGGGCTCAAAACCAGCTTTCTCGGGCACGGCACGAGAACTTGAACCTTTCTCAAATGTACTCTTAGGCTCGGAAGCTTTCGCTTTCTCTAATCTTGTTAGCTTCGCCCGTCGATACTTTTGAGCCATGTGTGGAGCGGCTGCATCAAAGTATAGAAGCGAACGCTTCTTTCCGCTCACAATCTCTTTCTATGTAGGAGGTTTCCGAGCATCCTCCATATCATCAAATGTAAAATCCTCTCGCTGACAGAGGACAAAAGGCACACCACGAGGCAAGTTGTTATCTTTCAAGGCCTTGGTAATCTTGGTGGTGGCAATCACATCATCAGCCATCAGGCCTAAGTTTGCGCTCAGTTGCACATAGCGAGGATCAGCCCAACTTTCCCGACTCCCAGGAAGAAATTCAGAACTTACGAATACAAACTCCTTTTTCCACACCCCGTGGTTAGAAGAAAGATCATCAACCAAGTTGCGATCAAAGTTTCGTCGCGCCACCCCAAGACGACCTGATCAAACTTTCCCATCCTTGCACAACTTGTAATAATTGAGAAACAAGTGTGAAGTGGAAGTAATGTTCAGACTCCAATAGATGTTGGAGAATCCCCTCAAAGTCACAAAGAATTCCGCTAGTAGTTGTGACAGCGAAACTTCAAAAGCAAGCAAAATTTCACTCATGAGTTCCGGGATGGGCAGTTCAGTGAAATGCTTGAAGTACATCTTCGGCAGAGCCTGGAATCCCGATGGTGGGAGATTCGCAGGCTGATACTGTGACACTCAGAATCGAAGGTTTCCTGAAATCCGCATCCCCCTCAGTAGATCTCGAGCATTGCTCGCATTAACGATAGAAGGGAGATGTATCTACAACTGACGCGTAAGCATCGTAACAGTCATAACCTGCTCAAACCTGTCCTCACCCGAGCGGTTGACGGGGAGCAGGAGTGTAGCACTATTCACATAGGTCTCGCAATGTGAAAATCCGATCGGATTCACAGTTCCAATGAAGTTTGGGAAATCGGCGCAAGGATCATGATTTCTATCGATCTCGACCGGAGGTGGAGGAGTCCTCTCCCTTGAGCGACGACCCGCATTAAGAGCAGGGCCGGGAAGTCCACGATCGACGACCAATTCCTCGTCGAAGTTCAGATTGTGAGGATTCTCGGCCTCCTCCTCTTAGCCAGGCACATGGACTTTACCTTTGCCATGGCTTCGTCGTTCTTTTACTTTTTAGAACCATCGTCCTGAGATTGTCGCTTATTAGGGTTCATCCCACACACGATGAGACCCTCAGAATTCACAACAAATGGCTCAGGATTCACCGCTGAATTGTCCACTATCATAATAAGAATCGCCGACTCAACTACCGGAGTCGTCGATTCAACTTGGCCAGTCCCCGACTCATAGCGAATGGTGGAGGCCTCAGAGTCGGCGGCCAATTTACCCCTTCTCTTAAAGAAGGCCTTCTTCTTAAAACCCTTTGGAATCGACGACTCCGCAGAGGAAATCGTTGATCCAGCGGGAAGAGAAGAAAGAATCTCTCCCTGTTCAACCTCAGGCACAATTACCAGAACCTTGTCCAGAATCGTCGACTCCGTAGAGGGAATCATCGACCCAGCCAGAGGCTCGAGCAATTCATGCACAGAGGCACTCAGGGTATCGTTGGTAGATGGAACCACCGGAATCGTCGATTCAACGTCTCTGGGAGGAGACGGAATCAGCGACTCGACGGTGTTCAACCCCTCGACGAGCGTCTCTCGGTCACCATCGCAATCATAGCGGCAGCTTCGGGATCGGAAAGATGAGGACTCGTTCTTGCCATTTCATGGTGTCGTCGATTCAAAGAGAATTGGACTAGGGAATCGGCGACAGAAGGATCTAGGGTTTGTTTGGCGATTCGAATTGGGGAAAAGTGAATTGAGAAGTGTGAAGCGCTCACCACTATTTATAGCCTTTGGGAGAATTGCCGACCTAGGAGCACACCTAGGAGCCCGAATCGTCGACTCTTACATCTGAGTCGTCAATTCCCCTCCTCTCTACAGGTATTTTGACGTAGAGCGCGCGTCGTGAACTCCAAAGCCTCCGCCTCATCTTGTAACCCCGCGATCCCCCTGGTAGCAGATTACGTGCTTCATCAAATGCATATGCGCCATTTGCTATTCGGTTTCTTGACAAGGTCGGGGTTAGCCAGCCAAGTTGGATATCGAACTTCCCGAATGTGTCCAGCATTCAGAAGCTTGGATATCTCCTCGTTGGCTGCTTCCCGCCTGTCAGAAGTTAGTGCTCGACGCTTCTGGCGTCGAGCTGGAATGGATGGGTCGACATTGAGTTTGTGCGTCATGATCTGACGCGCAATCTGTGTCGGTACCTCACCCTCCCAAACGAACTTCTCCTGGTGCTCCTCCAGACAGTCATAAGCTTGACCCTTAGGTCAGAAGATAGCCCCTTTCCTAATGCCACATGCCCCTCCTCCAGCTGAAACACTTCAGACGAGCATGTTGTTCAGTTTGGTCAGCTGGGTTGCCTTCTTATACCTTTGTCTAGAATCCTTTTTGTGATCGTTTGCCGGTTGCGACGAACCCCTTGATTGAGTATCGTATGCATTGGTGATAAGAAGACGGAACTGCCTTGATCCCATGGATGAAGGGTCGTCCGAAACTGCCGTGAAAAGTGGATATTACTTCTACCACTATAAAATGACAAGTCAGACTAACCCTCCCTCGCCTGAAACAGATAGAGACTTTCAATTCAATAACACCAGCCATTGGGGCGGCGATGTTAGTGAACCCGTAGATGGCTTCCTTACAGGTAGATAGATCCTCCCTCTTAAGGCCCATCTTGGTGAAAGTGTCCATTTAGAGGATGTCCGCAGAACTTCCGTTGTCGAAAATTATTCTCTCGACTCGGGAATTGGGACCGATGTCTGCTTGGAACACGAGTGGATCCTCGTGGGATGCAGGATATTGTCCAGGTCCTCTTCGGAGAAGTATATTGACTTCTTTTCGCAAACCCATTTTCCGTTGTCTCGAGGTGTTGATTGTGACATCCGCACCTTCTGGGCGTATCCCCTATTCTGGCCAACGGAGCCACCACCAAATTTCATATTGATGGTCTTCCGTTTGCTGTCGCTATCTAATGAAGGAGAGCGTGGACGCTTCCCCTTCACGTCAGATTTGCAGTTGTCCCGTCCTGGAGTCCCTTGACAAAGTTGCCAAGTTCTTCCTTCGAGATCAACTGTTCGACAAAGCCCGAGAACTCCCTGCAATGGTCTGTTAGGTGACCGTTATCCTTGTTGAATTTGCAGTATTTTCCACCTTTCATACGGTTACCCTTGGTTGCAGGGTCTAAAGAACGAGGAGCAGGCAGATCCGCTGGGTTCTTTAGCTTCTCAAACAGCTCGCTTTTGCTGATTGTTAGCGGGGTGAAGTCCCTTCATGGTTGGACTGCACCCTTTGGCGACTTCTTGGTTCAGGTTTGGTACACTTTGTTATCGTGTTTTTGCTTCCACTCCTTTTTGAAGGTTTCAGCCGCATTGTGAGTGTACTTTTTAGAGGTGCTACGGAAATTGTCTTTTCTATTGTACCTCTTCCTCTCAAATTTGGATTTCTTAAAGCCAGGGGTTTCAAGCTCCGCTAGCTTATTCGCATCCTCTTTTTTCACTTCAATGTATAATTGAGCTCTATGGAAGAGGTCTGGTAAGGTCTCCAGTTTATGGAGCTTCAGATTTTCAGCCAGTGGGGAGAAGGGTATCAACCCTCTAATGTACCCTGCTATGGCTAGACTTGGGATTAAGTCGTTCACTTCTGTCATCATCGAAGTGAACTTAATCGTGTAATCCCGAAGGGATATATCCTTCTGCCGCAATGGTGCATTGGCACTGTGCTTTATTCTGATCATCCCCACATGTTGGGCGATGAACTTTAAGGAGAGGTCCGCGAAGCTGGTGACTGTGCCAGCTAGCAGACTAGAAAACCACCAATAAGCGCTTCCCTTGAGAGTGTCGGGGAATGCCCGACACAACAGCCCATTATCGGTGGTTTGGATATTGAGGTAGAGGTTGATGTGATCTTTTGGATCACTCGAACCATCATACGACTAGATTCTGGGTACCTGCCAGATTGGTGGAAAGGATCCTTTCATAAGGTCCTCGTAAAAAGGAGCACTTTTGATCCTTAAGAACTCATTCGGGCTGCCGACGATTGGGTCGTTGGCCAGTTTCCTACGAAGATCTTCCAAGAATCGTGTGGTAAGAGTCTTTTCAGTGCGACTCTTACTAGTTCCAAGAATCGTGTGGTAGCTGGCAGTCTTTTTTCTTTTTCTCCCCAGATGGAGAATAATAAGACCTAGATTCACCCGCCCCTTCACGAATGATGGTATTTTGACTCCTCATTTTCTCGAGGTTATTTACTCTTTTCTCCATGTTATCCACGAAGTTAACCAACTTCCAAAGTGGGAGGAGTGTTTTGTACCATTTGGTCTCCAAGGTGTGGAAGAGCTTAGTATGCCTGAGAGGATAGGTCAGATTGAGCTGCCCTGGGCCTCTTTGGCCAAGAAGGCGCAGTCTGTTCCTCTTCAGGCATCAATGGTTTTTTACCCTTACTTCTTAAAGGGTAGTCGTGCTTTTGTTTTTCATGAGCCATTGGCAACAAAAGCGGGTTTGGACCAAAGCACAAGGATCTGACCGAACTAGCTCGAAAGAAAACAAAGTGGAATCGGCGACTCCCTAGGTGGAGTCAGAGAGTGGACTTAGGTTACTTTTCTGAGTCGGCAAGTCGTCGACAACACTCTTAGCTAGCAGACAATTCCCTGAATCGTCGACTCCGAATGGGAGTTGGCGATTCCTTATAAAAAAAGTCAACGATCTCTAAAGGTAGATCGAGCCGGACTTTGCGAAGAAAATTTCTCGATTACGATGGGATATCGGTGGTTCGATATTCCCACAGATGGCGCCAGCTTATGAAGCAGAAAATCTTCTATCAGGGGATCACGGAGGTGCGAGGAGGGCCGGAGGCTTTGGAGTCCACGACGCGCGCTCTACGTCAAATCCTGCAGGGAGGGGAGTAGGCGACTCAGGTGTGGGAGTCGTCGATTCCGCTCCGAAAGTGCTCTGGTTGAGTATGGAAACGTGTTGTCTCTGGGAATGACCCCCAAGGGCCCCTTTTATGGGGTCCTTGGGGACGTTACCAAGGAGGACGCCAGGCCCACACCATTATGGCACCTGGTTAATGGTGCTTTAATGGCGTGGCCCCCCTGCAAGTAACGCCTGGGAGTCGGCGACTCAGGTATGGGAGTCGTCGATCCGCGGTGGAGTCGGCGAGTCCAAGGAATGAGTCGTCAGCCTACCAATGCTCAACTCGGCCGATTCACCACTGGACTCGGCGACTAGGTAGTCTCAGTTGGTGACTCCAAGGTCTTGACCTGAGGACTTGACGACAACCTTTGTTCCGCAACCGTGGAGCTCTCCGGGGGTCCGCCACAAAGCGACGGAACCCTAGTCCTTGTTGAAGGGCGTTGCTGGGAGTGACTGACGTAATCAGGCATGTCTCACCAATACCTGCAAAAAAAATATCTTACAAAACAGCTAAATCAGTCTAAAATACATATTTTTGTTGACCAATTGAACTTACCGTGTAATTTTACCTTTCGTGTTATCCCTCCTTTGCTCAAATAAATCCTCAGTAAATCTGGCCAAAGCGACATATTTACCGTGCTCATATTCGACAACTTCCGTCTGGTGCAACAGAAATATCGGGAAGATTTCGTGATACTCCCCCCGAGTACTTGTAAGAAACGTGACAACTTCTGGCCAAAGTGAGAGAAGTATCGGAGAGAGTTCATGATACTTCCCCCCGAAATGTGACGACTTCTGGCCAAAGCGACATAAGTGTCAGAGAGAGTTCGTGATACTCCCCCCGAAATGAACGACTTCTGGCCTAAAGCGACAGAAGTGTCGGAGAGTCGGAGGGAGTTTACGATACTCCCCTCGATAGATATTATTTGACGAATTCTGGCATAGCCACAGAAGTGTCGAGGAGTGTTTGTGATACTCCCCCCCCCCTCGAAGAATGTGCATGACGTCTTCCGTCCATAGTGATAGAAGTGTCGAGGAGAGCTTGTGATACTATCCTCCAAAAGATAATGCGGGATGACTTCCGTCTGGAGCGACAGAAGTGTCGGAGAGTGTTTGTGGTACTCCCCTTTGAAATCGTGCCGTTGTGACAGATTTTTGAGTTATTTTTTTGGATGTTTCCGCCCGAAGCGACAGAAGTGTCGGAGAGAGTTCCTGATACTCCCCCCGAGAATCATGTCAACGCGACAGATTTTGAAATATCGATGTTTCCGTCTGAAGTAATGGAAATATTGGAGAGATCTTATGATACTCCCCCCGAGAATCATGTCGATGCAACATATTCTTTCAGAATAAATAATTTTTCGAAATATTTTGTAATTTTTCTATTTTAATTATCAATGAGCTATCTTTTGTTTTTTCTTTGTTAATTTTCCATATAAATCATCTTTAAATTATAAGCTAGGCTCGAAACTAGATTCGCAAGTCGTAACTTAGACTCTGCTAACCCTCGCTTAGCCATTCTGGACGTAAGCTTGGTCGTATGAATCGTAGTTCAGTCGTCAGTTAAATTCGCGAATAATTTATATCTCCAAACTAACGTGGAATTGCAAAAAATAATTCAAATGATAAGTCAAAAAATAAGATGTACAAAAACTATCCTAGATATTTGGAATCTTAGGGTTAGATTCGCAGCTATCTGTGAAGTCCCTAATTTGCACGCGTGGGTCGCAAACTAGGGTTGTGATCGCAATTTACTGTCGTAAATTGGATTTATTTTTGTAAATATTTAAAATCTTTGGATTAGATTCGTAAATATTCGTTTGATACCTAATTTGGACTACAATTCTAGATTTGAACCCTGATGTGTAGTCCAACTCCGGCCATAGCGACGGAGTGACTCTCGATCCTCACCAAGGCCATAGCGACAAGGTGAGATAGGATCATTAAGGTCATATCGACGAAATGATCCTTAATCTATTGAGGTCATAACGACAAAATAGATTTAAAGCTAGGGTATCACTTTAACCATCGCTTAGACTTTAATGGAGTGATCCCTATGAATTATTTTTGAAATTATCCTTTGTCGATTTGTCGTATAAATAATCCTAGAATCGTAACCTAGCCTCGAAACTAGACTCGTAAATCGTAATTTAGACATTCTGACCGTAAACTAGATTTTGTAACCCCCACTTAGACACTCTAGCCGTAAGCCTGATTGTGTAACCCCCACTTAGGCACTCTGGCCGTAAGCTTGGTTGTAATTAAGAGTCGTAATTCAGCCGTCAGTTAGATTCGAAGACTATTTTCAAACCGACTCAGAATCGCAATAAATCATATGCGTAAACTAGTCAATTTTTATTGTAATTTAGACTTATACGTCGTAAATTAGATTTTGAAAGAGAACTTAGGTTCGTAAATATTTGGAATCTACGGTTAGAATATTCGTAAATATTCGTGAGAGTAGTAATTTAGATTCTTAAGTCGCACCTTAGACTCGCAAACTAGACTTGTAATCGTAATTTAGACTCTTTGTCGTAAATTAGATTTTGTGACCATCACTTAGACTCGTGGGTTGTAAGTTAGGTCTTGAGAATCGTGAAGTTTTTTGAGAGTGCTTTACAATCCTTTTTAGGCTTGTGTGCATTGAACTTCGGACTAAAGTTACTCTTGCCTAAGCTTCAGATTCTTGAGTCGTAAGCGATTTGGACTTGTGCCTCGAATAGATGATGAATTAGACTTGAGTGACGGATGTCATCCAGCTAAAGCGATGGATGATTGATTAGGTCGAAGTGACGGATGTCATCCAGTCGAAGCGATGGATAATTGATCCGTTTGAAGCGATGGATGATTATTCTAAATATGATATATGACATACATATTGCATAGTACCTCCATGGATTAAAGGAGAGATTTACTTAGAATAATATCACTATTATATGATTGAGAATATATAAGAATAATAGAAGCGACAACCAAAAGAATGGACGTGTTCCTTTGGTTGCCACTGACAGATACATAACCTATCTGGTTGCTCTGGCCAATCCTATCTTTCTACCAACAAATGATAGTTCCTCACTACTAGCGTGACACACTTGATTGTGAGTGTGAACTGTAGCTCTGGTCGCCATCACTGTTATAGGAATGAGAGCGTAAGCTACGGCTTTGGTGGCCGTAACTATTACCGGACCGAGAGTGTGAACTATATATGGCTTTTGTGGCCATAACTGTTACCAGACTGAGAGTATGAGTTATGACTTTGGTGAGCATAACTGCTACTGGATTGAGGGCGTGAGCTATGACTTTGGTGGTCAAAATTGCTACCCGGAGACTCCTCTCTGTATTGAGGAAGACTAGTCGAGTTTTCGGACCGGGAACTTGTATCCTCGTATGTATCTTCTTTAGCATAGCAAGGTTTCTTCCGGCTGGGCGGCTCGAACTTGGCCGATTCACTACTGGAATCGGAGACTGGTAGTCCCAATCGACGACTCCTAGGTGTTGACTTGAGGACTTGACGACAACCTTTGGTCCGACATAAAGCGACGGAATCCTAGTCCTTGTTGAAAGACGTTGTTGGGAGTGACTGACGTAATCAGGCATGTCTCACCACATATGCTCTCCAAGGTGTGGAGGAGCTGAGTGTGCCTGAGAGGGTTGGTCAGGTTGAGCTTCATCGGGCCTCTTTGGCCGAGAAGGCTCGCCCTTTTCCATCTCAGGTATTTCTGGTATTTTACCCTTACTTCTTAAAGGGTAGTCGTGCTTTTGCTTTTCTTGAGCCATTGGAAGCAAAAGCAGAGTAGTTCCAAAGCGTAGGGGTGACTTGATCGAGCATGCTCAAAAACAAAGTAAATCGGCGATTTAGAAGGCTAAATCGACGATTTTGACTTTTGGAGGTTTTTGAACAGAGTCGTGGATAACACTCTTAGCTAGCAGACGATATTCCGGATCGACGATTCTCAGGGTCAAGTCGGCGATTTCTGGAGAAATCCAACCCAAGCTTCAGACAAGAATCGACTACTTTTGATCTAAATCGACGATTTTAGTTGACAGAGTCAGCGATCCCTCTGGGAGAGATCAAGCCGGATTGTGCAAAAAAAAATTCACGATTACGACGGGATACCGGTGATTCGGTAGTCCCACAAACGGCACCAGCTTATAAAGCACGAAATCTGCTACAGTAGGCTCGCGGGGTTGCGAGGAGGGACGAAGGCTTTGGAGTCCACGACGCGCGCTCTACGTCAATGTACCTGTAGAAGTGGAGGAGAGTCGGCGACTCAGGTGTAGGAGTCGGCGACTCGGGCTCCTTAGTTTTCTCTGGTGTGGTGTGGTCAAGTCGGAATGACTTGGGAGTAGAGGACCCCTAAGGACCCCTTTTATAGGGTCCCAGGGGACGTTTCCCCATTCATTAGCGTGGGGCCCACCCCATTTTGGTGCCCTATTGAAGGGTGCCATAATAACGTGGGCCCTTCCAAGTAACGGTTGGGAATCGACGACTTAGATATGGGAGTTGCCGATTTTGAGGTGGAGTCGCCGACTCCCTTGTGGTCAAGTCCTCGGTCTACCAGACCCGAGTGCCCTGTCTGGAGTTGGCGATTCACCCCTGGAGTCGGCGACTTGGTAGTCCCAGTCGGCGATTCCCAGGTGTTGCCTTGAGTACTTGACGTAGACACTTCCTCCGCATTGTGGAACTCTCCAGGGGTCCAGCATAAAGCGACGGAACCCTAGTCCTTGTTGAAGGGCGTTACTGGGAGTGATTGACGTAATCAGGCATGTCTCACCAGTACTCCCCCCTGTAGAGAGCACAAGAAACACGCGTGTACCGCCAGTATCACCCCCCCCAAGCAAGGTGATCCACATCAAGGCCAAAGCGACAAGATGGGATTGAGTTATTGCGCTCATAGCGACACAAATGACTTTGCGTGATCCATACACTATCAGATGGATTGATTCACTATCAGAATGTAGTTCCAGGCCAATGGAACTACATGTTTATAGGAGCGACTTTTGCTGTGGATTCTGGCCGAAGCGACAGAATGCGTGGATTCACTATTAGAATCTGATTCTGGCCGAAGTGACAGAATGCGTGGATTCACTTTTAGAATCTGATTCTGGTCGAAGCGACAGAATGTGTGGATTCTGGCCGAAGCGACAGAATGCGTGGATTCTGGCCGAAGCGACATAATCTAGTTCACTATCAGAACTGATGTTTATAGTCCACCCTGATCAAGAGCGACTTTACGTCCGCAACGACGGTTACCCCATAGGCCGAAGTGCAAGATGGGTCAAGCTCATTAAGGCTAAAGCGACAAAATGATCTCCAAGTGTATCAAGGCCGAAGCGACAAGATAGAAGAATTATTGAAGCCAAAGTGACAACATAATTCTTGGTTCATTAAGGCCAAAGCGACAAAATGGACCTAGATCTACGAAGCGACAGAATCATATCTGCAAAACAAAAAACAACCTGCAAAACAACTATATCAGTCTGAAGGATATATTTATTGATTTACTGACCTTGCCGTGTGGAGCTGCTTCTTATGCTCAATAAATCCTTGATTGATATGGCCGAAGCGACAGATCTATCATGCTCAAAAATGTGACAGCTTCTGGCCGAAGCGACAGAAGTGTCGGGAGAACTTGTGATACTCCCCTTGGGTTTCGAGGACTTCTGGCCGAAGCGACAGAAATGTCGGGAAGAGCTTGTGATACTCCCCCCTTGAGATCATTAAGGCCGAAGCGTCAAAATGACCTCTGGTCTATCAAGGCCGAAGCGACGAGACAGACCGACTCACTATTAGAGTCTGACTCACTATCAGAGTCTGGTTCACTATTAGAACCTGGTTCACTATTAGAACCTTTCATGCAAAAAAGAAAACATCCTGCAAAATAACTAGATCAGTTTAAAACGCATATTTAACTTATTGAACTTACCATGTGATTTTGCCTTCCTTGATGCCTCTGCTTTGCTCAAATTGGTCCTTGGTAAATCTGGCCGAAGCGACAGATCTTACCGTGCCCAATTTTTGACGACTTCTGGCCGGAGCGACAGAAGTGTCGGGAGAGTTTGTGATACTCCCCCCGAAATTTGACGACTTCTGGTCGAAGCAACAGAAGTGTCGGGAGGGCTTGTGATACTCCCCCTTGAAATGTGATGACTTCTGGCCGAAGCGACAGAAGCGTCGGGAGTACTTGTGATACTCTCTATTGAAAATTTGACAACTTCTGGCCGAAGCGACAGAAGTGTCAGGAGTACTTGTGATACTCTCCATTGAAAATTTGACGACTTCTGGCCGAAGCGACAGAAGTGTCAGGAGAGCTTGTGATACTCCCCCTCGAAATGTGACGACTTCTGGCCGAAGCGACAGAAGCGTCGGGAGTACTTATAATACTCTCCCTCAAGATGTGACGACCTCCATCCAAAGTGATAGAAGTGTCGAGAGAGTTTGTGATACTCTCCCTCGAGATGTGAGGACTTCTGGCCGAAGCGACAGAAGTGTCGGGAGAGTTTGTGATACTCTCCCTCGAAATTTGACGACTTCTATCCAATGTGACAGAAGTGTCGGGAGAGTTTGTGATACTCCCCCTCGAAGTGATTGTTAATGGGTTATCTTTTGTTTTTTCATTGCTAATCTTTTATATAAATTACCCTTTAAATTGTAACTAAGGCCCGAAATTAGATTCACAAGTCGTAATTTAGCCACTTTGGACGTAAATTAGACTCTGCTAACCCTATTGCTAGCCAGTCTGGGCGTAGACTTGGTCGTACGAATCGTAGCTCAGCCTACGGTTAAATTTGCGAATAATTTATACCTCTAGATTAATGTAGAGTTGAAAAGATAGCGCGAAGGATAAATCCGAAGGATGCAAATTTTCAAACTCGAGGGTTATGTTTGTAATTTCCAATTACAACTTAAGTTTGAACCCTGATGCCGGAGAGAGCTTGTGATACTCTCTCTTGAAACGTGACGACTTCTGGCCGAAGCGACAGAAGTGTCGGAGAGAGCTTATGATACTCCCTCCTGGAAATATGATGTTGTTTTACCCTGAGTCGGTGACTGGGTGTCCCAATCGTCGACTCCTAAGTTTTGGGTAACTGTGAGGGTTTTGACGACTTCTGGCCGAAGCGACAGAAGTGTCGGGAGAGCTCGTGATACTCCCCCTCTTGTAATGTTTTGATATTTTTGTAATTTTTTGGAACTCAAACAATTATTTTGCTTTCTTAATTAATTGTTTATTTTTTGAAATGTAACTAAGACCCGAAACTAGATTCACAAGTCGTAATTTAGCCACTCTGGACGTAAATTAGACTCTGCTAACCCTATTGCTAGCCACTCTGGTCGTAGACTTGGTCGTACGAATCGTAGCTCAGTCTACGACTAAACTCGCGAAATAAATTAAACTTCACAACTAACCAAGACTCACAAAATTAAGTGACGTAATGAGTTGGAGATACAAAAATTATCGGGAATAGGACTTAGGATTTTTTGAGAACCTACGACTCTAGATTTCATTCCCTAATGTATAGTTGAACTCTGGCGGAAGCGACAGAGTAACTTTTTACCCTCATCAAGGCCATAGCGACAAGATGGGGTTGAATCGTATGTGTTGTGGGTACTTAGAACCTCTTGGGGTTAGGTTCATTTGTACTTAGGACATGATTTGCACTACAAGAAAAAGGCTTTTTTTCGACCAACCAAGTTGGTCGCAAAAAGGCATAAGTTGGTCGCTTATAGAAAAAAGCGACCAAAAAGTTGGTCGCAACGTTAGTCG
>LFYR01002138.1:0-37934 GCA_001185155.1 Zostera marina
CGCCTAAAGGTAATGGCAAAACCTTAGAGTATCAAGGAAACTCTTAAGAACCTCTCTAAGCTTTAAGGCTACTTCGCTTAAGAACCAGTCTTTTACGGGTAGACTCACACCTTAGAGTATCAAGGGCACTCTTAAGAACCTCTAACTTTTACGGGTAAGTTAGTACCTTAGAGTATCAAGAAACTCTTAAAAACCTCTCTAAGCTTTAAGGCTACTTCGCTTAGGAACCAGTCTTTTACGGGTAGACTCACACCTTAGAGTATCAAGGGCACTCTTAAGAACCTCTAACTTTTACGTGTAAGTTAGTACCTTAGAGTATCAAGGAACTCTTAAAAACCTCTGAAATCTTTAAAGGTAGACTCAACCTAAGAGTTTTCCCGGAAACTCTATAAAACCAAACTAGAACTTTATGGTTGAGCTCACAAACCTTCTCTAACACTTTGGTACTATTGAGACAACCCTCTCAACCAAAGTGGACACACACAAGAGGTGATTAGAGAAGTGGAATATTAAAGCAAACAACACTTCTTACTTGTAAAGATGAACAAGAAGATTAGAAGAAGAAGTTGGAGAGCTTTTGAAGCTTTGGAAAGCTAGGACACTTGAGCACTTGAAAGCTTGGAAGCTTGGAGGCAAAAACGTGTGGGCAAGTATGGAGTGAAAGCTCTTGAGTTTGTTTGTAGTGTGGTGAGTGAAAATGAGGGGATTACCCTTCTATTTATAGCCTTGGCCACTCAATGTCCACCCTTGGATCTTCAATGGATGGCTCCTTGATTTCTCACAAAAATCCAAGCTTTGTCTTTGATCTTATCTTGAATAGTGTATTTTTTGGATAGAGTTTGTTGGAGAATCTTATCTTTGTATAAATTCAAACTTGAATAGTATTTTGTCCCCTTGGAATATTATACCTTGAATAAAGTGTCAAAAGATAATAATAATAATATTCAAGGTAAAAATGCAATTATTCCAAATAATAATATTCAAGGTGAAAATGCAATTATTCCAAATAACAATATTCAAGGTGAAAATGCAATTCTCTCAATTTGACTTTTAACTATATTCAAGGTGAAAATGCAATTCTCTCAATTTGACTTTTAACTTTGACTTAAACCCTTAACTCAAATGATTAATTAATTAACTGGAGTTAGGTTTAATATCGATTGACTTATTTAACCCCTATTGATTAATAGTGTAATTAGGGTTTAAATTGACATGATTAAAATATAATCCTATGTCGACAATTTTGATTCTACAGTATCAGCGATTAAAGGAGTTCCTCCAGGAATGCAAGTTTTTCAACGCAACGGCGGACTCATCTCTGTTCATCAGACGATGTCGAGGACAAATAATCTATGTGCTCATCTACGTGGACGACTTCGTCATCACAGGAGACTGTGAAACAGAGGTAAGGAAGTTCATTCACTCTGTCTGTCAACAATTTTGCTGTAGAGATCTAGGAGAGCTCTCGTACTTCCTGGGGCTTGAAATGGAAACAACGGCGACATCAACCAAGATTACACAGAGAAAGTATTCGCGCGACCTCCTTAGGAGATTCAAAATGACAGAATCGAAACCAGTCTCCACACCATCAATCCCAGGGTCGCACTTATCAAGAAATACGGGAACACCTATACAAGATCCAACTCACTACCGAAGCTTAGTCGGAGCATTACAATATCTGAGCATTACACGGCCAGATATAGCTTTCGCAGTCAATCAGGTCTGCAAATTTATGCAGACGCCAACGACAACGCACTGGCAAGCGGCCAAACGAATCCTACGGTATGTCAAGGGAACACAAGACTTTGGGCTAATCTTCAGCAAATCACCATCAACAGACCTCAACATCCTAGTGGACTCAGACTGGGCAGGCGATCCGGATGACAGACGCTCCACCACAGGGTCGTGCGTGTTCCTTGGACCAAATCCGGTCGCCTGGATGTCGAAGAAGCAGCCAACGGTCTCGAAATCGAGTGCGGAGGCCGAGTATAGGGCGATCGCGCACGTCACGGCAGAACTCAAATGGTTCTGTTCGCTTCTTCGAGAACTCGGCCTACGCCTCAGGAACACACCGGTAATTCACACCGATAGCAGGTCTGCAATTTTCATGGCCTCAAATCCGGTCATCCAGGCGAAGACAAGGCACATTGAGATCGACTACCACTTCATCAGAGAATTCGTCATCAGGGAAGGTATTCAGCTAAAGTTTGTACGATCGGAAGATCAAACTGCCGATATGTTTACCAAAGCCCTTCCGGCGTCACATTTTCAACGTCATCGGCAACGTCTACGGCTCACCGGCGCCGAAGGAGGGTGTCAGGAAAAAGAATACAATTAACCCAAATAAAGATACACGGATGCAATTAACAACACACGAGGACAAATAGGCAAATAACCCCATAAGGGCTATCACACAAATAACCCCATAAAGGGATGTATAAATACAACTAGATAACATTGAATAAATTAAGAAAAAGATTATCATCATTCTACTATCTTCTTCCTATCCTCCGATCATCTTATTCTCAGATCATCTCTTTCTCAACACCAACAAAGGACAGATTGAGGCAGCGTTGAATGAACATTACAGGTGAATGCAAATTCTGCAATGAATTGGAATCAATGGAGCATCTGTTTGTAAAATGCGATTTTACGAAGTGGTTATTGAGGGAAGCGATGGAAGCTACGGGAGGACTGGTAAATTTGGCCTCAACGTCATCTTTCGAGGAGGCAGCTGGTGAACTGAACAAGGTAACCCCGGATACCTCAACGTGGGGACTTCAGTGGAATATCTATGGGATTGCGTTGTTCCACGTATGAAAACAAAGAAATTTGAAGCGGATGGGTGCAAGGGGGGACGTAAGGCAGGAAGTTTTGCGCAAAATCATTGGAACGACGGAGCTAGGATTCGACCAACACAAATTCAAGCGAGCTTCTAGGACAGAAGCAGAACGGAGAGCGCTACTAAAGTGGGATGCTCTAATCATGCTCATCCACTACAAGGATGGAGGAAGTTAATCTTGGCTAACTTTCGGGCGACGGTGTAACTTCATTACTATTCTCATATGAACCTCTATTTTATGTAAACTCTATTTTTAATTAATCCACAATTAAGTAACCTCATCAAAAAAAAGATAACTAGCTTCTCAAACTGGAAAAGCCATACAAAAGATTTAGAATCACCACTTCTAGTAAGTAATTGGGGTTAAGATATCAAGTGCAGCACCAAGTTTGGTTTCCGCAACACTTTTGGCCTTCAGACGAAGCTTGGCTAACTACTACAACTTGAAAAGAAATGCCGATGCTCTTTCTTTATATTTTGGTGAAAATCCCAAATTCTTCACATTTGAATAGGTGGTTAGAACTCTACTAAAATTTGTTCAAATGTTCCAACAAGTGCATGAAGAGAACTACAAGAAAGCATAATTTGAAAGGAAGATAGAACAGAAAAAACTACAACTTGAAAAAAAAAAGGTGAAACAGATCAAGATAAAAAAATACAAGTTGAAACAGATCATTTTTTTTTATATATATATATTTCCCCATGATTTGATTTGTTTGCTTCAAATTAATAGAGTTTTATGTCTAGAGATGTGTACTTTTTTTTACTCTATCTACTTGATGGAACTACAACTTCAACAAACAGCAAAGCTAATGGATTATGATGCTGGGACAATTTTGATCAGCCTCTAATTCCCTTGGTTGTTGAAGTGTGTCGAGTTATTTTCGGCCCTTTTTTCTTTTCAAGTTGTAGTAGTTTTTTCTGTTCTATTTTCCTTTCAAATTCTGCTTTCTTGTAATTCTCTTCATGCGCTTGTTGGAACATTTGAACAAATTTTAGCAGAGTTGTAACCACCTGTTCAAATGTGAAGAATTTGGGATTTTCACCAAAATATAAAGAAAGAGCATCGGCACTAGCACCCTGTCGTAATTTAAGTTTCATTCAGAGTTTAAGCATTATCAGAAATTGTTAAAAACACATACCGCTACAGATAAAAGCTTAGTCAAAGACTGAATCTCCACTTGGGTAAATGCAATCAACTCTGTCAATGTCTTGCCGAAAATTTCAGATATTGGACATCATTTTCTGATGCATTCAGCTCCTGTATCATTTTGTTGAATCCTATTTCTATAGCGCGTTTTTCTTCAGCCAGTGATTTGAATTCAATCTATATGACATAGTGACAAGGATTTGTAGTAAAAAAAACCCAGAAAAACATCATGATAAAATATAGAAAATTAAGAACCTTTGATGCAGATTTCAGACTAACTAGATCATCAGGGAAATCTAGAAGTAAGTTGCGGCAATTTGGAAGCAAGAACCTTGCAGAGATAATGCAATAATGACATTTTATCATGGGTGGCATGAGTATCCTTCAGCTTTAAAAGGCTTTCAAGGCGAAATCCAATTGCTGAGCCTCTGGAAGTTCCTTGGTTTAACATATTTCCAAATTATAAAATTTTCTTCATAACCTCTCTCAGCTTTAAAGATTTTGGATCTCTTCACAGACAGAATTTACAATGTTTAAGATCTTTGACCAAGAGAGGTGCATTGGCTCATGCTGAAAATTCACAATGCAAGATGAAAAAAAAACTAAATCTTTGAACGCTGAACAGAATAATCATCTTACCCACGGATAGTCAGTCCTCCACAGAATCTTAGCAGGGGCACGGAAGTGAATTGGCCCGTGTGATGGTTTGGTGTTCATCAACTTACGCAAAAAACGCAAATACTTCATCTTCTAACGGACTAGGCCGCCGGAGAGACAGATCTCCTCAGACCTGAGAACTACAACCTTCTGGCCATATGATGGCGCGCGTCCACCACGACGACCTTAGCACAAATCCCTGACGCCGACACCATTTTGAAATATTATACTGTTTTCCTCTCGGCTCTTCCGCTCCGCCGCACTGTGAGATTAGTTAGATCACCGTCGAGATTAGGTCGTTTTTTATACTAGATAAATTTAGGATTATTATGCATTTTTTCAATTCTATAGAGGTTATTATCGAAATTTGATGGTTCGTTAGGGATATTTTCAGAAATATGTTATAATCTCTATAAATACCAATCCCACATTAGAGATTAACAGGTGTTTTTTCTTCTTTTTTTTCTTTCTTTCTTTTTTTCTTTCCTTTCCTTTCCCTCTCTCTAGACTACCGTATTTGCTCGGGTTAGGGTTTTGGGATGGTTTGAAATCTCCCTCCTTCCATTTTCCCTCCCTCCCTCCAAAAGTCCAAATCTTCGATTCCCTTTCGTAATTATACCTCCGATGATCTTTCCCCTTCTTCCCCCATTTGGGTGCTTCGACAGTCGGAATTACCAGAAGGAATCCGACGTTTTTTTTTCACAGTCAGATTTTCTTTTGTGGATTTCAGCCATGATTCGCTGATTTCGAGCCCCGCTTGTCTCAGATCCGTCGTCAAATCTGGATCTTGAGGGAGTTTTGGAAATTTATAGTGATTACTCAAAAAGGTCTTTGTTTATTCTTCTAGGTTTGGATTTCTTGCCAAACAAAAAACTCATCTTTCTGGGCTTTTAGATCTGAATATCTGGTGAATGGTCGGTTTGCATTTTTTTCTTTAGCTGGTGGGGTGATGATATGATTGAGTTGTATGAACATGAGCGATGGAGATGGTGAGGGTAGAAGAGATGGTGAAAGTATCCCCAGTAAAAATATCATCAATAGCGAGGATGAATTCAGTCGTGCTATTTCTACTATCGCCGTTGCTCAGTTGTGTGAGCTAACCGAGTTCCAGGGAAGTATCCAGCGTTCTGCTATTGACGTCTTCTCAGATATCGCCATCCGGTACATATACGATTTGGGGAAAACTTCAAAGTTCTACGCTGGTATTTCAGGAAGAATAGATTGCAATGTGTTTGACATTTTGCAAGGGTTGGAGGATTTAGGATCGTCGTATGGATTCACTGGTGCTTCAAATATTGGCCGTTGTCTTGCCAATTCAGGTGTTTTCCATGAGCTTACACGGTACATGAGTACCGTGGAGGAGATACCGTTTGCACAATCGATTCCACGCTACCCTATTCATCGATGCAGAAGACCAGCTCCTAGTTTTCAACAGATTTCGGAGACTTCACCAGGAAAACACATACCCAATTGGCTACCAGCTTTTCCGGATCCACACACTTACATCCAAACACCAATTGGGAATGAAAAGGCACAAGATCCGAAAGTTGATAAGATCAAGCAAGCAAAACAACACAGAAAAGCAGAGTTGTCATTGTTGAATCTTCAAAAAAGGTTGGCGAACGTCAACAGTGAGGCAGTAAACCAAGGGAGCAGTGAGATGGACAAACAAGCATCACTAGTAAGCGCTGTTAACCCATTCCTTGCCAAAGCCCTGCAATTTGGGGAGAGAGAGGTGTCCCAGTTAGTTGACCCTGGTGAGACTGCAGCTCAGGATACATCAGTGGATGTGGATTTAGCACCAGTAATTGAAGAAGCGTTGGAGAGTAATGCTCAAGAACCCAACAATAGTGGAATCAATGGTCAACCACGAAAAAGGATGACAGTACAGTTCAAGGTTGGTACTGACAAGAAAACCTTAACCACTAATTTTTTACTGGATACTAAAAGATCTGCAGAATCAACAAGTACATGGTTATTGAGGGATGATGATAGAAAGGATGACAAAAAAAGAAGAGCCAATGTGATTCTTAAAGAGTCTATGGAGAATCCTCATGAACTCCATCAACTGTAAGATACATTGTACTTGTAAGCACAGGCAAAACTGTACATTACTCTTGATGTTCCTCAAGGTTAACATAGGTAAATTCAACTTGTTATTTGACGTTCCTTAAAAAAAATTCCTTTCCATATGATGAGTGTATGGGGTTTTGAAGTGTAATCTATTTCTGCTTCTATTGCCACAAAACTTGCATCAAAAGCTGTTTGCCAGTTGATTATGTTTCAGTGGTTCACTTAATTTTGTAGATTAACCCAATTATTGATGTTCTCCTAAAGGAGTAAATAAACTCATATGAGCTATCCAAATCTCTGAATAAACTCATGTTCTTTGTTGCTTGTCCAAATCTAATTTATGTCTGAAACTCTAAAAGTGTCTTTAATAGCAGCAGCGCCTACCTATTCTGCATCGGGTCAAATATGCACAGCAATTTTGTATTCTTAAAAACTTAATAATACCCAAGAATTGAATATTTATCTACAGAAAATGAATCTAACTAAGATGTAAAGAAAATTACCTATGAGCAAGAAAGCTTGGGTTTAATTTACTTTTACACTATACACATGTTATGCTTGAAAATACATGTTTGATTGAAGAGAGACATCCAAATAACACCTGTGGAAGAAAAAAGAAAAATAGATGGGGTTTATCAATTGAATCCAATTATAAAAGTATAATTTCTAAAAATATCAGAAAAATATGGTTAATCCATTTAATTTGATTATTAAAGCTTAACTTCTAAAAATACCAGAAAATTAAATCCAATGAATCCAATTATTAAATTAAAATATTAAATTAACCATTATTAAAGCACACTGGGGTTTATTTTTATGGCAATACCCATAAAAATTTAATGATTAAGCTTTAACCATGGGAGATGAGTAAATTACTTACGGAGTATCCCTAATGTATTTCACTTTCACATCTTTGTATGTTTACCAACCACAACACGAGGGATGTTTGGGTTTATACGTTCAGATGTAAGTAACTAGTTATTCAGACGAATCCAGATAGGGAACAGTCTAGGGATCTGATTAGCTTTGAAAATAGGAGGTAGGGGCAACTTCCACTCCTGTCCTCAAAACTTCTTTTTTCTGTTTTCCAGTGACCAAAACGTACTACAGTGAGCTTTCAGAGGTTTTCAGGCAACCTCCAACATATTTTCAATGGTTTTTTCCATCATTGTTTTTCCTAGTTTAAGGTTTAGAATCTTAAACAAGCATTATCCATGCTTTTTCCCGCATATGTGGTGCTAAATTTCTACCAATCTGACCTTACTCTAACAATTAATCTATCAAAGCACTACCAATTAATCTATCAAACAAGCAATAAATCTGTCCTCTGGTTTTTTCTAACCATAATTTAAGATGAGCAACAATTTGATTCTTTAGAAAATAACAACAAAAGGTGAATAAACCAACCAACTCAATCAAGGTTGAAACCATCATCCAACGAGACAACAAATGTTTCCAGTATCAGACATAAACAAGAAATAGTAACTGATGTAAAAGGCTAAGAAAACATTATATACGAGAACATGCCTGTTGCTTCAAGAAGCCATTGGCATTTCTTTTGTTTCAAGACCAATATCCAAAATATGTGAAATGAAACCATCTGTTTGTAAATATACTATAAGTTCAACAAAATGAAAACTGCAGCATAATTCTGTAGATTAAGATCAAAGGTTCCTGTGACAAAAATATAACAATCGTGCGAGTGAGGGGAGACCGACAGCATGAAGATATTAGTAGAATAGAAAGTTTCTACGTACCATAAAGCTTGCTAATAAGAGCTCAATTGATTTGTAAGAATGATAAACTACATCTTCACATATTTGTCGACATAGCCCTGCACACAAACAAAAGAATTCATGTTAGCAAATGAAAAATACAATCATGATAAAAGGAGATTTGCATGACATTTAATCATAAAATAAAAACATATGGAAAAACTAATTAGAAAACCTTAAGATTAGAAACTATAAATTGCACAGAACTATAGTTTAAACTTTAAACTTTAAAAAGTGATCGCTTAAGCAGTTAAGCTAGGTCCTAATCTGCCAAATTGCCCAAATATGTTAAAATTAAGGGGGTACCCTAGTGTCATTAACCCATTCCAGTTCTTTTGCAGTTCACCGGTGCTGCAGTTCAGCTGCATCTGCCACTGATCTTGTTTTCCAATGGTTGTTTCTTGCTTCAACTTCCGTAAGTTTCTTCTGGCATGTGATCGTTGTCCTTCAACATTATATGTCAGAGGGAGATTATTTCCAGCAACCTTCACCAGATTTAGCTAGATTCTAACGAACATCGACAGTAGAGTTTTTTTGGTACTCTAAAAAAATTGATGATCTTACTTACCTTTTACCATGTCTACTGTTTTAAAATACTTTCTATTTCAGAAAAAAATATATGAAAAAATACAGTAATTATAAAGAAAATATTAAAGCATGATAAAACATTCTAAAGAAACCAAAAACGTTTTATCGATTTCATTTTATGAAGTTAAATTTTCATTAATAAAAATTCTCTAATCATTTGTAATCAAATTTATGCCTTTATTACATTATCATCAATGAAAATTTAACTTCATCAAAAAAAATTGAAGCACAAAGGAAACGAATATAAAAAAATAAGTAAACATACCATCACAAGCTTTGTAAGTTTTTTCTGTGAAGACTCTACATATTGGTCGATTTTGTCTTTCGTCTTGGGTACATGATGGCTTGGCATTGTGCTGGAGACCTTATCTACGGTTTTCTTTACTATCGTTTTGAATGCCTCTTTACTCAAATTTCCCTGGCGCCAAGAAGGTTTAAGAACTTCTTTCACAAAATCTGCAACAGCTACCTTAAAAAGCTTTGTGAACCTAGAGTCTTTGCTTTTCTTGCTCTTCCCTGGTGATGGAACTCGTTCAAGATCAACCTCTCCTGATGCTGGATCAATCATATCAATTGGATTGCCTGGACTCCATTCGAGATTATTTCCAAGCAGAGGGCTCCCATCCTCAACAACACCTACTTCTGCATCTGTTGCTGTCTCACCAAGTTCATCATTTACACCACTAGAAGATCCAACTAAAGCTTTGTCAATGATGTGATTGGACGTTGTGGTTAAGCGGGGTGTAGCATCAATACTATCAAAGAGTGGGTCGTATTTGTCCACTGTTGAAACAATCTGACTTTGTGACCCTGCAAAAAAAATCTCATCAGTTTTCAAATCCGAAGCAGCTAATCTTAGACCATGATCAGCCACAAGAAGTTGTCCGGCAAAAGAAGAATCATTTCTATTACCATAGTTTGTGCTTTCAAGTCCGAAAGTCATAGGTCTCTCAAACGTAGATGCAAATGGATTAAAATGGATCACATTTGAAGTTTTCATTATATCAGTACCCGGCAATCCATATTGTATATTTGATGTAGCGCCGGTGAAATGGGAGCTAGTAGAATTAGGCATGCCAAAAGAATTTGGAAAAGTACCAGAAGCTGGTTGGTGTGGATTGCCAAATTGTTGTTGAGAGTAATGAAAACTCCCTGGATCGTGAAAATCTCCCCTAGAAAAACTTTGTTGCTGAAATGGATCTGCAGGTTCCATTCCAATCGGATGAGAATGACTAGAATGAAGATGCCCAAAGGAAAACTGAGTGCCTGTAGAAATAGAAGGATGTGAAGGCTGGTCTGCTCTTACAAAATTGGAAGTTCCAAATGCCTGAACCTGATGGTTTACAAATGAAGGCCTGTAATCAGGCATACTCTGAAATTTACTTTCTAAAGGCATGGAATCATGAGGAATATGAGAAGTGTTGGGAATGATGGGTCTGGAAGATCCTCCAAAATGAAAATGTTGAGGAATATTATGCTGAGGAGGAACACCATAAGTTTGAGGAGGGACGCCAGAATTTTGAGGAGGAACGACAGAATTTTGAGGAGGAACACCATAATTATAGTCACTACCGAAAATATGCTGGGGAAATTGCGTTGATTGAGGTAACTGAGAAGGGTGGGGTTCATGTCCGGAGGATGGAATGGTATATGACTGCATCTCACTACTGTGCAATGGTTGAGAATGATCTGGAACACTGCTTGCAGATGGCTGCCCAATTGGAGTTGGGTCAGTCTGAGTCAGATATGTCCGTTCTGTACTAGATTTAGTAGTAGAAGGATCGTGTGGATGTGTTTCTGTGGACAACATGCATCCATTAGTGATAGAAGGATATTCAGGTTGAAGATATGGAGGTGGAACACTTTGAGAATTTGGATAATTAACAGGAGAAGATTGATAAGGCTGCTCCCCAGCTAAAATAACAACACGACCTTCTGGATCCTGACTAACGTCCTGCTTTGCATATTGTTTTGGAGCTTCTAGCGTCAAAAGAGCATCTTGTTCTTGCTCACATGTATTATCTTTATAATCACGGTCTTGGACATCTTTGTCAGAACTGTCAGGAGTGGGCTTTTGACCATCTCCATCAAAATCAACAGTGTTTTTGCGATCAGAAATTTCATGACATGGAGTTTGGATGTCACTGAACGACTTGACCTGATCTGATGGAAACTCTTGAATCTTTCTGACATCTTCTGAAATTGAAGCACGATCTGTATCTTGATTTTCCTTTGCGACAAATATAGAATCATTAGTATTCTGATAAGAATGACAAGTAATGTCCTGATTATCAGAAACATGAAGAATGTCTTGATTTTCCTGAATTTGACTTCTATATTGTCCATGTTCATGGTGGAGATATCGGCAAGAAGCACCACGATGACATCTACGTCTTAAGAAGTTAAAACACTGTGGTGTTTCACTCCGTTCCCTCTTTACAAAACCACTTGAATGTCTGCTAGAAAGAGGTGATTTATTCCTAACTCTTGTTCTCCTTGGTGACGAACTGAAACATATAATTTAAAAGGCTCAGAATCAAATGATGGTACTCACCAGATTATATTAAGAAATATATGAACTAAGAAAAAAATCAAGAACATTTCCCATAAACATGAGAGTAAACACAGAAAATACCTAGGAGATCTGCTTCTCTTATTTTTTCTCCTCTGGGGACTTGTGTTTGAATTCTTGCGTCGCCTGGCATACCTCATCTTGTACCTATTTCCATCAGAGTCACTGTCACTTACGCCTTCTCTAACCATCCTTCCAAACTCATCGACCTTCAATGCCGTAGAGTCTTCAATTTTACATTCTTCGTGCTGAAATGAGTCATCTTGTTGAGTAGCATCGTTGCTGCACTCAGAATCCTCAAATTTATCATCTGGTGAGTGAATATCTTGCTGATGACAAACCAGCTCCTTAATTTTATCATCCTTGTGAGGTGATGAAGATATTGGTACAGTATAAGTTTGTGCCTGAATCATTTCAGGAGTATTATTAGAATCCAAATTGTCATATACTTCAATTGCCTTCATGGGAGAAGCTTTCAAGACTGTAACATTAACTGGACTGACGTCTGATAAATAATTCCTACCAGCATCCTCAGAACTATCATCAGAAGCATAACCTTGTATGTGGTGAAATGGATTTTCATCAGTAGGAACTGGTGGCGTAACTTTGGAAGGACTGACTTCTTCAGTTTTCAGTCTTGAAGATCCTATCTCATCATCTACTATGATTATGGGTGAATTTGGTGCACTGATATCTTCAGAATATGGAAAGCCAGTTTCATCTGGAGCAACAAAATAGTTAAAGTCGAAAAACAACAGGTAGTGCAAAATCTAGCATTCAAGCTTAAAAAAAATATCGACTAGAATAAAAATTGATTCAATATTGTTAATAAAATAGAACGGGAGAATATATACAATAGATACATAACATAAAATATCATTTATGTTAACAATGCCAATATTAACATAAATAGGCAAAGACTGCAATTAAGAATTATAATATAAATAGGAGATATAAAGAGGAAAAGACTGCAATTAGCAGTTAGCAGTTTAGTCTGTTAAGTGGCATTATGACTTTAAGGGATTGGAGTTAGTTATCTTGGGAACCGAACCCAGGATTATAACTAGGTTTTTTATTGTCATGCAAGCTTTTTGATTTGTCGCATATGCGACCAGGCGGTAACCCCCCATCGCATATTTGGGGGGTCGCATATTATGGGGTTTAGCCGGATCCGGGTCGGATCCGGCTAAACCCGATCCATTTACCAAATAGAAAATATTAAAATTGAAAAAATTAAATGAATTCTATTATTTTTTTACAACTTAAGGACCTTATAAAAAATACCCAATTAAATAAAAAAACCCTAAATCCTAAATTAGTTTACAACGAAGGGAGAAGGAAGTAGGACTACTGAAGAACTACTGAAATCGCATAAAAAAAGGACAGAAGAACTACTGAAATCGACGAAGGGAGAAGGAAGGATCGCCGCTGCTTCCTGGCCGCCGCTGGAAATCGCGTTTTCTGGCCTCTGCTTCCGCGATTACAAGGTAGAAATCACATTTCTAGATGGGTATACCTAATCGTGTAGTAAAAAAAATAAAAAAAAATAAAAAAAAATAAAACAAATAAATGTCGCATATTGGACCGCATATGCGACCAGGCGGTCGCATATGCGGTATGCGGTCCCAAGCATCGCCTGGTCGCCTGGCCGCGTCAAAAAGCTTGTTGTCATGTGTACTGATTTTTTGATATTGACGGCTACCAACATTCATCATCTGTGGACACACCATTTTTGGGTGGAACCACTTTAAATCTTGTGTTTAACTCCTTTTCTATCACTTTCTCTAGTTCATTTTATGTGTGTGTTTGATCGATCTGATCCGATCGAAAATACTGTTTCATTAACAATAGTAGGCGATTTATTTGCTTTGGATCTTGAGAGATCTTGGATTTAATCCAAGTGTGTAGCATCGATATACAACAACTGGTATCAGAGACTCGTTTGAGGACCGAGAGGTGTGTTGCACACCCTCTAGGGGTGTAAGGGTGTGCTTCTTTAGCCTCCTATTTCTTTCTGACCATAGGTGTCAAGCAGTACACCCTAAGGAATTCCATAACAGGCTGGAAAGCTTCAATAAGGTTCCCTATTCCGATGTCTGGTGCTGAAAATCTGGGTGTGGTGATGTTTGCTAATTTCCAGTATGCATTGTTTAGGGTTTCAGAGAGTACTAGTAAGATTTGCTAGAGTACTGGCAGTTATTATGGATACTCACTGGAGTTGCATCATGGCACTTATAGCAAGAAAGAAATAGAAGATGGAAGCAGCAAAAGATGAAACCCCAGAAGGAGATTAGAAAAAACATACTAAGGGATATGCGGATTTCATATGATATGAAATCCATGACACCCGATACTGATCAGATGGAGATCATAGCCCTTACATTCCTTACAAGGTGAGGGCAATGGTCTCAAGAGGCAGGTGAATTGAACCTAGATGCTACTGCCATAGCCATAGTTCAAAAAAGCGAAAAGTGCTTCCACTTTTCAGGAAGAGCTTTTTCGCTCTGAGAGCTTTAAGCGTGCTTTAAAGTTGATGCAGAGCATTAAGTTGTTATTTCCACAGATCCCAATGCACATTCCAAACATATTGGAATGAGCATTTTACAAAGAATGTGTGGTGGGTCTGACCAAGGTTGGGCCTCACAACCTTCTCTCTAGAAGGATTTCAGGTTGTCAATCACCTATGATGTGAGTATAAAAGGGATGGACCTCACTTGGGAACGGTGCTTTTTGTTATTGAATTATCCAGGTATTATTTACCTCCTTCCTGATCTACTTTACTCGTTACTGTTCTTCATATTCTCCCTCTTATTCTTCTTCATATTGCTTCCTGATCTAGTTAGTATTTTCCTTTATCTTCTTGGTGGATTCCAAGATCACTATCTCATATTGCATTTCCCGATTGAGAAGCTCTCTTCTCAATCTTGATACACAGACTACAGCCAGATCCTGCACTAAGTGGTATTAGAGCATTAGTCTTCAATGGTAGACAACGTATCGTGACAGGAGTGGGAGTTGGTAAACAAAGCGATCGCCGATCTAGCCACCGCTATAAGGGAGGGATTCCAAGATCTACGGTAGCATCACAGGCCACCCCACCAGAGCCGCCTAATCAAAAGAGGCCAGTCCAAACTTACCAGAGGCGGCCACACAACATTATTGCTGAGTGCCAGGACGCGCGACGTTCATCAAACGCTCCGATGCAGACATACCGGCGCCGGAACTACGATCCACCTATGGTCACTTATCAGCGCCGCCGCCGCTATACCAATGCACTGGATCAATTTGCTGATTTGTTGGAAGAAGTCACACTCACACCAGAGCAGCAATATCATAGGAGAGCTCAACAACCGTTCCGCACATTTGAAGAGAACATGGCCGACAGTGACCCTCACTTCCAAAACAGAGTATATCATCGTCTTGGCCAAACTGACTTTAAACTGAAAATGGACATCCCACACTTTAATGGATCGATGCATATAGAGGATTTTAGTTGACTGGATGACAAAGGTCGAGAGATTCTTCGACTATATGAACATTGAGGAGGAGAGGAAGGTCAAGCTAGTGGTTATGAGGTTTAAAGGAGTTGTATCTGCGTGGTGGGAGCATACTGTGAAGAACAGGACTAGGGCCAACAAAAGTCCTGTTCGAAGCTGGGAGAAGCTAAAAAAATTACTCCTGCAACGCTTCCTACCTAGCGACTATGAAGGTATTTTGTTTACAAAATACCATCAGTGTAATCAAGGCACAAGAAGTGTATCTGAATGTTCACGAGAATTTCACAGATTGTTTTCACGAAATAATTTAAGTGAGACAAAGGAACAGCTCATTGCTAGGTTTGTACAAGGCAAGGTTTTTGATTTGTCGCATATGCGCGCATATGCGAGCGCATATGCGACCAGGCGGTGACCCCCCATCGCATATTTGGGGGGTCGCATATTTTTGGGTTTAGCCGGATCCGGGTCGGATCCGGATAAACCCGATCCGTTAACCCTATTAAATTAAAAAAACTTTAATAGAATTGTATTATTCTATTAAAACTTAAGGACCTTACTAAGTGTTTGCATTACACTTGTACTTTGATGTTTGAAAGTTGAAACTAATAGTTTTGTTGTTTTGTATGTTTCTTTAAGTTTTTGTGATTTTAAGAGTTTAAGTATCATTAGTCACTATATTATTTCATTTATGATTTTTATTATGACTTATAATATCAGGGATTTATTTAAAATATGGAAAATACAGGGGGTATATTGAAAAAAAATAATAATAATAATAAAAATAACATGTCGCATATTTGACCGCATATGCGACCAGGCGGTCGCATATGCGGTAGGCGGTCCCAGGCATCGCCTGGTCGCCTGGCCGCGTCAAAAAGCTTGGTACAAGGTTTGAAGAGTAAATTCCAGGAAAAGTTAATTTTACAGCCCCAACATTCTCTGATGGAAACAATTAGAGTGGCCGAGCAAATAGAAAAAAGAGCTGAAAAATTCTCCAAGTTCAGTTATGGGTCACCTTCAAACAGGGGGGGACAATCCACTGAAAGAGGTATCTTGCCAACACATGAAGAAGGAAAGCTGAGAACTGAGAGTATGAACGAGCAGAGGGGGGGAAGGCCTGGAAATTTCAGTAACATTAAATGTTACAGATGTAACGAGTGGGGACATAAATCAAATACCTGCCCCAAACGTGGAGAAGTTCATCTAGTGAATGAGAAAGGAAAACATGTGGTGGAAGAGGAAGATAGTGATTTTAGTGATGGTTATGATGATGAATCACCACCTGATGAGGGCCCAAGGCTGTCATACTTGATTCACAGAAGTTACCACGCACCTCATGTTGAGAGGGATTCACAAAGAAACAATTTATTCAAAACCCGAGGTATTGTAATGGGCAAAGTGTGTGATATAATTGTGGACAATAGCAGTACTGATATCAGCAAAAGCAGCCAAACAGCTGGGGTTAAAAGTGGAGGATCACCCAAGACCTTATAAAGTGGGGTGGATTAAAAAGGGAGACTCTGTTTCAGTAGAGGTGAACAAATCTTGCATGGTTCCCTTGTCTATAGGGAGAAGATACAAGGATGAGGTACAATATGATGTGATAGACATGGATGCCACCCACATTCTCTTGGGAAGGCCTTGGCAATTCGATGTATATGGAAATCACAATGGTAGAACTAACCAATATGTGATTAAAGTAGATGATAAGAAAATATCCTAACCACCCCTACCACCTGACTCAACAGTGCAATCTGAGAAGCCAAATCTAGTAGTTCAGGCTCAAACAGACTTCAAAAAGGTACTCGGTGTCAAAGAGGAAGGGCTGGCTGTAGTAAAAGAAAAAAATTAGTATTACCAAAGGTTATAGAAGATATTCTTTAGTTATTCCCAACAGTGAACAGTTTTGACACAGTCAAGTTACCACCACACAGAACAGTGGACCACAGAATTGATTTAGAACCTGGTGCCTCACTGCCCAATCTAACACACTACAGATTGAGCCCAGCTGAAACTGAAATATTGCAGCAACAAGTAAAACAGCTTCTTAAAGGACTGATTCGACACTCCATCAGCCCTTGTGCTGTCCCTACTCTACTTGTTCCAAAAAAAATGGAGACTAGAGAATGTGTGCTGATAGCAGGGCTATCAACAGAATAATCATAAAATACAGATTTCCAATCCCCAGACTGGAAGAGTTGTTAGATGTATTAGTGGGTGCTCAGTATTTTTCAAAACTAGATCTGAAGAGTGGATACCACCAAATAAGAATAAGGGAAGGAGATGAGTAGAAGACTACATTTAAGACAAGCAAAGGTCTTTATGAATAGCTAGTTATGCCATTTGGAATGTCAAATGCTCCCTCCACCTTCATGAGGCTTATGACAGAGGTACTAAAATCCCTTTTAACCCTACGCACTGTTGTATATTTTGATGATATACTTGTCTTTAGCAAAGACAAGGAAACTCATCTTAAAGATTTAGAAAAAGTTCTGAAATTACTAGCAGATAACCATCTGCAATTAAATAGTCAGAAGTGTGAATTCTTGGTCCACGAACTTCATTCTTGGCGTATATAGTTGGTTGTCATGGACTGAAAGTAGATCCAAGTAAAACAGCAGCCCTGGACACTTGGATGATTCCCTCTAATCTGACTGAAGTTAGAAGTTTTATGGACCTTGCTTCTTTTTATAGAAGATTTATTAAAGACTACAACACAATAGCTTCTCCAATAACAGATTGTGTGAAGAAAGGGCAGTTCAAATGGACAGAACTACAGAAGAAGCAAACAAGGCATTCCAACTATTAAAAAAGAAACTACAAGAGGCACTACTTCTGAGGTTACCTGATTTTTCTAAAATATTTCAGATTGACTGTGATGCAAGTATTATGGGTATTGGAGCTGTCTTAAGTCAGGAAGGCCATCCAATTGCCTTCCACAGTGAGAAATTATCTAGTGGCAGAAGGAATTGGACCACTTATGAGCAAGAGCTCTATGCAGTGGTAAGGACTTGCAAAACTTGGGAGCCCTACCTTAAACAGAATGAATTTGTAATTCAAGCAGACCACATAGCATTGAAGCAGGTGAATAGCTCAAAATATTCAAACAGAATGCATGGCATATTTACAGAGATTCCATTTCACATTAAAGCACAGATCGGGGTCTAGCAACAAAGTGGTAGATGCATTGAGCAGAAAGAGCACATTATTGACAGTATTAAGGGCCAAAATTAATGATGTTCAGAGATTAAAGGACTTATATAAAGATGATGAAGATTTCAGTTCCAAATGGAAAGCATGCAAGGAAGGTAGCCCATTAGAAAACTTTAATATTCAGAAATGGTTTTGAATGTTCAAAAACAGGCTATGTGTACCTTTAGACCCATTGAAAGAGCAACTGATTGCTACATTACATGCTCTGGGGGGCTAGCTGGTCATTTAGGAAGGGACAAGGTGACATTGCAGCTGAAATCAAGGTTCTATTGGCCAAAAATGGGAATTCAGGCTGAGAAATTCATACAGGCCTGCCAAGTCTGTCAACAGGCCAAGGGAACTAAACAAAATACAGGTCTCTATATTCCATTACCCATACCTAAAGAACCTTGGGTAGACCTATCAATGGACTTTGTCCTAGGACTACCAAAAACAAAGAACGGTAGTGAGTCTCAATCTTTGTAGTTGTTGATAGATTCTCCAAAATGGCACATTTTTTGGCTTGCAAAAAAACAAGTGATGCAGTGCATATAGCTCAGATATTCTTTAAAGAAATTGTCAGACTACATGGGGTGCCAAAGTCAATAGTGTCTGACAGGGACACTAAATTTCTGTCACATTTCTGGAAAACTTTATGGGAGAGGTTCAGTGCTAAACTGAATTTTAGTACAACATGTCATCCTCAGTTTGATGGACAGACTGAGGTAGTCGGAGATATACAAAGCAGTAGAAGATGCCTTACAGAAATCAAATACCAAGTATAAAAAGTGGGCTGATAAAAAAATAAGAAAGGAAGAATTTCTGGTGAGAGAGATGGTAATGGTGCACATTGGGAAAGATAGAGTACCTACTGGATCTTATTCCAAACTCAAGGCACGAAATTATGGTCCATTCTAACTTCAAAGTTCTGCAAAAGATCAATGAGAATGCATATATAATTGATCAGCCAGAGGAATTTAATATATTGAAATCTTTCAATATCTCTGACATCAAGAAGTATTTTCTTACTGCTGAAAATGAGAAACAATTGAAGACAATTGATCATGTGGAAGGGGTATGTGATGCAGAGCATCAAGTTGTTATTTTCACAGATCCCAATGCACATTCCAAATATATTGGAATGAGCATTTTACAAAGAATGTGTGGTGGGCCTGACCAAGGTTGGGCCTCACAACCTTCTCTCTAGAAGGATTTCACACTCACATCATTAGGGTTGTCCATCACCTATGATGTGAGTATAAAAGGGATGGACCTCACTTGGGAACGGTGCTTTTTGTTATTGAATTATCTAGGTATTATTTACCTCCTTCCTGATCTACTTTACTCGTTATTGGTCTTCATATTCTCCCTCTTATTCTTCTTCATATTGCTTCCTGATCTAGTTAGTATTTTCCTTTATCTTCTTGGTGGATTCCAAGATCACTATCTCATATTGCATTTCCCGATTGAGAAGCTCTCTTCTCAATCTTGATACACAGACTACAGCCAGATCCTACACTAAAAGTGCTTAAAGCGTCGGGGTATTTTAGTAATATTTTGTAAAAAACTAAAAATACATATAATCCTATATCATTACACGTAAAACCTATAGAAAATTAAAAATACCTTATAAAATCACATGTAATATAACATTAAATATTTAATTCATACAACTAAAATTAAATCCAACTACAATTAAATTCAACTAAAATCTGAAAGTGGGGTGAGAGTTTTTAATTTAAGTTAGAATAGAGAGGTAGAACAGGAAAAAAAGTATATTAGGTGAAAATATTATTAAATAATAGGTCTAATTGGGTAATCGAGCGGATATTTACCCGAACCCGCCCGATTACCCGCTCTAGGAAAAGCGTTGGAAAAAACGCTCCTCCAAGAGAGCTTTAAAGCTTTAGTTGCAAGGATGTATCACTGTCTCATTTTTTATGCACATAATAGTAGAACTGGGCAAGACCTTCTTTCAGTTTGATAATGAATTTTTAACAAAAATCACTTAATTAAAGATGCCCCTTCTTTTGGTCCACTTATTGTTTCATACTTGATTTCATTGTTGTATGCCTCAATGAATTCAAGTCCCCAAAATAATTGGGTAAAAACCTAAAATGTTCTCTGTTTTACATAGAACATTATTAGATGCATATGTCCTACATCAAACTTGCTCTATGACAGTTTTTTTTACTAATCTTGGAAAATGTTGAAATCCCGTTTAGTTAAATCAAGTTGATCCCTAGTATTATATCTGGCTTTGACGAAATGAGCTTTTGCCATTTGTCAATTATTTTTATTCAATTCATACAGAAGAGACAAAACCAAAATCAATTCTATTTTACCAATATTGACTCTGTTTACTAGATACAAATAACTAGTTACTAAAATCACAAAACACAAAAGGTGTATACATTCAAATTGAATTGCAATGACCACGCGATGTAGACTATTTTAGAGCTGAACCACGTAAAATTCTTTGTATTGCTTTTTCTTTCTATTTCTTATATTTTCTTATATTTTCTATCATTCAATCAGATCTGAATCTGATCAGATGTTAATGTTCCATTGGTTTTGGAGAATAGTAGCGCCTAGATTGCTGCGTTCATGAATACTAACAAAAACAACAATATGTTCTTAAAACAAAAATATTTAAATTGTTATAATCAGCTAATAAAGGTTAAAAAAATGCATTGACTGGGTTTTTGAAGCAACCTCCTAGCTCAACTGACATAGTTGCAAGAATGCATCACTGTCTCATTTTTTATGCACGTAATTGTAGAACTGGGCAAGATCTACTTTCATTTTCTCCTCCAAGCTGTTGACCACTTTGTTAACAGATCCTTAGGTATATTTGCCTAAATATCCATCATTCCCTCTACATTTGAATGTAAAACAAATGAAGGGGAACCTCATCCAACGATTGCCTGTTCTATCTCTTTATTTCCTCCACTCTTAGGAGGAAAAAGCGGTTGAGCAGAAGTGGAAAGCACTTGGTCACTTACAAGTTAAACCAACGTGAACTAAAAAACGATAGCAGAACATTTTGAGTACATATGAAATACTTGATATTTCCATTGTTCACAGGTTATAATAAATTCAAAGTTAAAACAATCTTTTATTCAAAAATTAAGAGTCTATGATTTGACATAGAGTTACAAACTTAGCATGAATCTTACAAACTTCTATGGAATTTACTTTCAGCCTCTTATAAGACATTTTAAGTTTTATACTAACATCTCATGAGTCATGGGTTCCTTAAGAGTTGATGGTTGTTTAAAATTTTCTTCAATGACATGAATTGTGAAAAAGAACTACAAACAAACTACTATGGGTCTATGCAAGCTTTTTCAGGCGACCAGGCGATGCCTGGATACGCATATTGCATATGCGAGCGCCTGGTCGCATGTGCGGCCCAATATGCGACATTTTTTTGAACGGAGATCTGGATGTTCCGGCGAGGGGAACGGAGAGGTCAGCGACTGGATTAAAACCTACGGCAAGGTGACAGGAAGTCCGGCGAGATGAAAGGAGAGGAGGAAGATCTGGATTGGGGAGGTGAGGGAGGGAGGCGACGGTTTGGTTATTTGAGTTAGGATTTAGAAATGTTATATTTTTAATATTGTTATTTAATTGGGTTTTTTAAGGTCCTTAAGTTTTTAAAGTATAAATCAACAAACAATGATAAAGAGAAAACAACCCACCTCGCTCAGAAAGGATAGAACAAATTGTATTATGAAAATACAAGTATGCATGAGGTCATGAGTTCTATACTCGATGGATACCCTGTCCACTTCGAATATAATAGGTAATCTCTAATATGTTGAAAGTATAATCATTTTTATTATAAAACTTTTATTTTTTAAATGTTAATTGGGTATATGGGTCGGATCCGGCTAAGACCCAAAAATAGGCGACCCCCCAAACATGCAATGGGGGGAATGCACTTGGTCGCATATGTGACCATATGCAAAATCTTGGGTCTATGCGATGTATTTTTAGAAGAAGAAAAATTACATTCAAAAGATAAATTGAGAATAGGAAAAGCATATACGATTGTACGTTCGAATGAAACTGAAAAGAAAGCAAATTAAAATGGAACTGACCATCCATATCCATGTCTGAATTGACAAGTGCAGATGAAACAGCAGCAGAGTGGGGAGGTAGCCCTGATTGCTCTGTTATTGAATCCTTTATATTCTGAATAGCATTGCCATGAAGCTCAATAGGATGGGATGGCAGTACAACAAGTTTAGGAAAAGTTCTATCAATGCTGCCAGCTTTAACTTGAGGAGAGTTATGGTGCAAACTATCACCAACAGATGCATCGTCAAGATAGTGATCTCTAGGGAAATCATTTGCATCCTCAACTTCAGATGTAGGTGGGGGTGGGGGTGGAGGTGACAATGGAGGCGGAGGTGATGAAGGAAGTGAAGGCGGAGGTGATGAAGGAAGTGAAGGTGGAGGGGGAGGGGGAGATGAGGGGGCAAGAGGAGGAGGCGGCGGTGGTGGCTGCGGTTGTGACGCCGGTGGAGCTGGAGTAAGAGATGAGTATCCAACATTAGATAGAACAAAAGACTCAGGGATGATAGGAGCAGGTGGAGGAGGAGTAGGGATGTGTTGAATCACTGAAGGAGGTAGAAGAGAGAGTGTATTCGACACATTTCCTTGGGATGCAGGTGGAGGTTCTCGGCTGGGTAAAGTTGCAGTTGCTGTTACATTATGAAAATTGTGTGTTCCCACTGGAAGAGGGTACGGATAATATGAATTGACTACTGGAGCACCCCCATAATTGGAGGCAGGGGGTTGCATATAGGATTGTCCTGTGCCCATCACTCCTGAAGATGGTGGCATTGGCCTCTGTAGTCCATGAGGATACTGTGATGGATGTATTCCAATATGTGGTCTTTGATCTATTGGATGCAACTGTGCTGGTGGTGGCGGGGGTGGTGGTGGTGGGAGGCCATTAGAAGGAGGTTGTCTTAATGGAGGAATTCCAGCAGAAGAAGGATTTTGCTGAAGATGATGAGAAGGTGGTAACTGAGTGTGTCCTTGCTGGAACTGTGTAGATGGTGGTACCTGAGAATGCCCTTGCTGATAATAAGGATTGGGTGGTGGTGGCGGTGGTGGTAACTGAGAATGTCCTTGCTGGAAAGGAGGAGGGGGAAACTGACAATGTCCTTGCTGGAAAGGAAGAGGAGGAGGCACTCTTGATTGAGAATGCCCTTGATGGAAAGGAGGAGGAGGTGGTGGTGGTAATTGGGAATGCCCTTGCAGGAAAGGAGGAGGGGGTGGGGGTGGTAACTGATGATGCCCTTGTTGGAATTGAATCGGAGGGAGAGGTCTCTGAGACTGAGACATGGAAAGTTGTGGTGGTAGTGGAGGTGGGAGATGCCCATTTCCCCTAAATTGGGGAGCGAGATTCCCTTGCCCAAACATCACTTTCCCAACTTCTCTATCCTATTTACGTCGAGATTCAAATCCCCCAACAGATTCAAACAGCAGCTTTGGAATACTGCTTGTGATATCTCTAGCTTTACACAAAACAGATCATTTGAAAGAACAGAATAAACCTGAGAATTAGAAGAGGGAAGGAACAGAAAATGATCAAAGATTTCAATAAATAGCAGAAAAAACACACAATCCGACAAAATCAACTACGATGATGGATCCAATAAAAAACGCAGTAAGGGGAAACGGTGCATACTTTACAGTTGACAAGATTATCTTGACGATATGATGATGATCGCACCGAATCTTCAACTTCCAGAGAACAATTTGGTATCGCCGTATTGGGTGGATTAAGAAAATGGGGATAAATAAACCCTAGAAATGTAACGAATCTTTTATAAATTGCAAAAAATCCCAAATGATCAATTCCATTTTCCAAAATAGAAATATAATTTCCCCTTTTTTTTAATTTTGACAAAATAAAACCTATACATAAATCACTAAATGTCTAAATCCCTTAATATCTAGTTTATAAATTTCATTACAAAAAGTAACTATGATTAGTTCAAGACTTCAATCACATAAACTCACCTGACATATATAATAACTATCTCTGATTTAGTTATATAATAAATACGCAATCTTAGAAGGTTGGTGGTGATACAGGGTCTGACATACAGATCGCATTAACAGTATTCGAAAGCATCTCTCAGAAAACTTAATATGTAATAAAGGGGGGAATATTGATGATACAATATCACAGACTTGATCACGACACCAGCAATCAGAGATTCGGATAGTCCAGAATGGATGGAAACACCTGTATAGATTATGGGAGGCTCCAAGTCGACTTATGGGAAGGGCGACTTTGCCCAAGTCGACTTTTTCAAAAGTCGAACAAGAAAAATAGACCTGGATAAAGTCGACTTGGAATCAGATCTCAGCAGTTAGGCAGTTACGACCTTAATCACCAGATTACTCCAATAAGATGCCATATAAATAGAGGGTCATTCTCATTCATTCGAGCAGGTTGTATTCGAGAGAGAAATTCCAGCAGAGCAGAGCCTGGGCAATTGAAGAGCGCGAGCTGATTTCCGTGGAGTTTCTGGTCTAATGCTCGTTCGAAACGTCGTCTAGCACTGATCGGGATCCACCCTCATCAGTTGGTCTCATACTTTTATAGTTGATGTTTCCAGCAGATGACAACGACTCTTTTTGTGACGTTCTGATCCTTAATTACTTTTTAAAAAACTACCTTAAGAGGTCTACTGCCTATTGTTGTGTTATCTGAATATTTTATTCTTCTCAGTCCAAATATGTCACAACAAGCATTCAATAACTTTTCGTAGTAGTCCCCAAGGAGTGAGTGATACATATTATTCCTCTCATAATTGACTTGATTAAAAGAAAAAGGTAGACCAATTCAAGCAATAAAAGATCCTCTAACTAAGGGCATCTCGTCACATATGCCTACAAAATTCTCAATCTTCATATGGAGAATTAAAAATAAACAGATTAAGACCTTATTAATGCTCCATGACTAGGGACTCAGAATCCAGCACACATGCCTTCTATGTGGGCGGGAGGATGAAACAATTAGCCTTTTTTTTTAACTGCGATTACATAAGGAAACTCACAGAATTTCTGAACCAAACTCTTTGGAAAATCTCAAACAGTCCTACCCTTACACACCTAAGTTCAGATATTTGAATAGGGAATGTTGTAGAAGCTTGTCAAAAACTCACACATTAATCAACCCCTTGGGCTTGCATTGGAACACAATTGGGGGATTGATTTGACACATCTGGTCTGAAAGGACCATAGGGCTACGCCAACATATTCTTCGACCTCTGGAGAATCTCTTTTAGAATAACATTAAGGACTGCAATTTTTCTTATAAATCAGGTTACTATAGGAAAGACTGTGACTCACAAATGGAAAGGACTACGATGCAGGTTTAAGAGGTTAACCTTCTGTGGCTTAACTCTTAGTTACTTGATCACTAAAAACCTAAGTTATATAAAAGAATGTCGATGGAAGTGGGAAGCCACTTTATCATCCACCTCGTTTTTATTTCTTTCTATTTGTAATCTCAACAGACTACCTTTCATTATTAATGATAAATATTTAATTTTTGCAAAACAAAAAAAATCAAACAATAGAAGAAGAAATGAGTAATATGAATCACAACATGTATGCCACATAACTTTCAAACAATACTTACTATTGAGTGATATACCAGAGTAACATAATATATTACTTTAATAGTTATTATGACTATTTGAGCTAATCTCTCTATATGCAGCAATCTGAATCACTTATTCGAGGCTATGGAAGGAGCTAGATATTTGACTCCATGAAGATCTACAGAAATGTCTAGCATCTCCCACAAGGTTTAATTTACATGGAAAAGGAGAAAAACATTTTCCACAATTAGGAATTGAGGAGAGTATTCTGATAATTACTTACTCTGTGTAATGAACACCACTTATATACACCATTGGACATGAAACATAATATGAAATTAATTACTAAATGTACTAAGACTTGGAGAAGGAAGGTTACCAGTATGATCGATTGATAATGAAGAGGATAACATAAGACGCACAAAAATTCCTTGTTGGGAACTTTCCTATGACACAATCCTGGCATGTATGACGTGAGAGAAACAAAATATTCGTAAAAGAGTTAATATTTACTGATAAAATCGACGAAATAGCGGAAAATATAACGAGAGATGCAATTACCATTTACCATGTTTGATAGCAAGAGATTTAAAAGCAAACATGCAAGGAAGGAAGAAGACCATGTTATTGATCAGTCGCAAAGAATGAGAAGTCAGATACATATCTTGGATCGATTGGAAATCAAAAATCGTCTTCATATATGTCGAACATGGTAACGAGGCGGGGTTTTAATCACGACCATGATCTCGATCGTGCGACGACCAGACGAATAAATCAACATTACTGAAACCATTATACCACGGATTTGGGTAGAATTGGCACCCGCCGCCGATCTTGGGTAGCCTTGACATGCGAGGCGGAAAGAGGCAGATTTACCTACAAGATAAAAACAAAATCTACATTTTTAGGGAATCAGGGTTTGTGAATAAATATAATTTTGTTTTCATATTTGATAATGATAACGATAATGACAATGATCCGTTTTACTTAGACCTCACTAACAAGACCCCTAGGCCCAATTCAAAACTTATTAAACTTATAATGTATTTTGATGATTTTGAAAGACTAATAACAAAGTCTATAGGTAACTCAAGTTTTAAACTCTTCACATTCCGGTAGGAGTCCTAAAACTAGCCAGGCAAATCATCTATCATTTTATTTGGGGCGACCGTAAGGGCATGTCTTCGTGACCCGTGGTTATTGGCGAAGGTGTATGGGTTTAAGGAGGCATGTTGTATTTGGAATTATAATGACTCCATTTGGGTTCAATGGATGAGATCGAAATATGTGAAAGAGGGAGCCTTATCTGAAATCATGCCATAATGGAGTGTTTCTCCAATGTGGCCGAAGGTACTACGGACATGAGAATTTATTTTCGATATTGCAGGTTTTGACCGGGAATACTCCATAAAATGGGCACAACCAACGTCACTAAAGCTCACCTTCCAGACCGGCAGAACCACTAAACCCGTACGTCGATGGAATTTGGACTTGTCGCACCTTGAAGATGGTCATTGCCCTCTAAAGATTGCGCTAGAATCGTCTAGATACATTTTTTTAAAGACGATTTAGATTAAAATAAAATAAAGAGATTACAATTAGCAATAACTACATAATAAAGTAATTAAATAAACAACTAAAAGTACGATAAAATATGTGAAATAGGTAAAACTTGTTAATCCTCGGTTTATAGGTTAGTAACCAATAGCGAGATTTTCTCCCATCTTCTGATAGTTGTATCTTCCAAACTTAACCTGTGTAATTTTTTATACAGACGATGATCATAGATGGTAGTCAAATCTCGTATGAAATCCCTTACGATGGTCTTAACTGGCCGAGAGAGCCCCTCTTTAGATGTCATGTATATACTGCAAGTGCATTCTAATGTAAACCCCAGCATGGTGCTGATTTCCTGAACTTGGATATCCCTTTTATGATATCACCCACCCTTATTTTTTGAATGTTTCCCGTCTAAATATATTCAACAGGCTATGACGATAGGGTGTCCAGTGCTTGTTTGCTCTGCAACCAGAGGAGGAGATCTTAGCCCCCCTTTTTTAAAATTGCAAGTACAATCAAAAGTCAACATTTTCCAATTACACGGGAAATGTTAAGAGGTAGCCCTCCCCAGCCCACAGATGATGTCCGCACCGCACATGTGATTTAATTGAGCTAATTTCAAAATTCACCAAAAAATCTCCTTACTGGGTCTCCATTGACAGTCTGTGTTTAGACTCTTTGGAAAGAAAGAAATGGTAGATTTATGGAAGGGGTAGCTAGTAGTTCAACCCTCATTCATTGAGGATCTTCAGGTAGTGTTTTCAGAAAGTAAGTACCAGAGAACCCGCAGATCTAGGCTGGAGGGAAGTTCAATAAGCAGGTTATTTACCAACTAAATGAACAAATTCAGGTTATTATGAAAATTGTTGTAGATCTATGCATTTTAATTTCAAGTTAACACAACTCGATAATCCAATTAGTTTTTTTTTTTTGACAACGAAGGATACTTCTCCACAGATGTAGAGTTGTCAATCTTCGGATGATATACCAGAACCACATAATATATCATAGAGTAAATTTAAGTAAAAATATACAAAATAAGATTCGAACTCCGGACTTCAAAAACCTTAATAGTTCTGAGACCATTAAGCAAACTCAACCCAATTAGTTAATTTTTATTTACTTAAACGTATTACTTATAAAAAAAAAATAACTTTTGAGCCAGTTTATTGTTTTCCACTTTTTCCCATCCATAGTCGCGGTAACAATGCCTATCCGCGCCGCCGTTCTCTCTCGATTGCGCAGCTGCCGTCGTCGTCACTATCATCATCATCTATTTTCCTGTTTTTCCTCACGTATTTCCTTTCTTCAGCATCCAACGATCCGATCTCTCTCGCATTCTCCAGAATCACAATGGGATCATCTTCGTCCATGGTGCAGAGAGCGAGCTTTTTTAGCAGAGGTACTGAAAAGGTGCGACGATTTCTCCACAAACAACTCTTTTTTATCCATCACCGGAAGATCTCAACTGCGCGAATGCCTAGACATTCTTCTTTCCTTCGATCTGCCTCTTGAATCTATCGTTTCATCTCTATCCTCCTTTCCCGGTTCGTTGAACCTAGATTTTCTGCGGAAATGGAAGAAGCTAGGGTTTTCACGGTTGAGGGTTTGGGATTTTTCTCCAATTCTGGTTCTGAGACTTATCAACCATTCATCTAAATCCGGTGCTCAACCCGAAAGTCTGATGCGTTCACTGGAAGAATTGAAGGAAGCAGTAGGTATTGGTAATGAAACCTTTGTTAAGATTTTGGAGGATCTTCCTGGTGTTCCGTTGATGACCACCAGAGTCCGATTTCTGAAGAGTTATTACAGCTTTCACAACCACGAAATCAACCAAATCTTCTTTTCATTCCCAGGTTTGATGGGGTTTGACACCGAAAAAAGATTAAACCCACTGTTCACGGAGTTTGGTAAGTTAGGGTTTTGCAAGGAAGAGATAAGAAAAACAGCTATTCAGAATCCTAGGTTATTGCTCGGAATGGAGATCGGAGAGCTTTCCCGGTACATGGATCTTCTGAGAACTTTGAAATGTAGACTTCCGATCAAAGAAAGAATCGAAAGAAAAGGTCTGCTCCATGCCGCGCTCGAAGTGAAACGCAGAGTGGATTGCTTGATCAACCATGGTTTGATTCATAGAGAAGCTTTCAAAGTTGTATGGATCGAACCGAGAACAATTCTCTACGATCTGGAAGACATGGAACAGAAAATCAAGTTTCTCATCCACACCATGGGTTTAAGCATTGAATGGTTGGTTGAAGTTCCAGAGTACTTGGGCGTTCACTTTGAGAAACAGATTCTTCCAAGATACCAGGTCATGGAGTGGTTGAAATCAAATGAAGGGGTTGAGGTTGGGTTTGAAATTGATCTGAGACGGTTGGTAAAATCCAGTCGGAAGAAATTTTATAACATGTTCGTCAAACCTTACCCTGAATGTGAGAAGATTTTTGCCAAAGAGGAAACTAACACCGGTAACACGCGGCGGAATCAGTATCCATCTGGGTTGTGGAAGCTATTCAAGCCTCCCCCCAACAAACTCTCCCGGGAGGAAATGGAGAACATAAGACTGTTCATGAGGTAACAAGTTTTGTTATTTAAAAAGTAAAAACAAACATCCAATTCATACAGATTGAAGAATTTTTCAAAGAAGATCGTCGTCATATACGATTATCTTTCTGGTAATTCTGGAGAGCATGTTTGTTGCGGTTGGACTGATCGAAGTTGATGAGCTGAGTTTCTTATTGCTTCTGCCATATTTACTGAGTGGAATCTCGGATCTGAGCAGATTCGACATCGCACTTCTTGCTTCGGTTGCTTGATGGTGACGAACAAATACCTGGAGACAGAAATTACCTTTTTAACTTCAAAAACCCCTAAACACAGTATCACACGCAGACATATTTCGGGATTCAGGAGAAAGGAAATGCCTGTTGGGAATGGAAGGTGATGTAATCTGAAGACGCCGAAACGGCGGAATCAGCGGCTTCACGGGAACGGTAGGTGATAAAGCCTTCGGATCCGTCGATGCGGGTGCGAGAGATAGGACCGTACATTTCGAATCGATATTTCAATGCCATAACACTACACCCTTCCGGAAGTCCACTCACCAAAACCATAGATGGCGACGCCGACGCCGACTGTGGCGGCTGCGGTAAGAAATTAGGGTTTTGGATTCTCCTTCTCTTCGTCTTTTTCATCTTCTTCCGGTTGGCATTTCTGATAGAATTATCCAGAGATTCCTCGATCTTCTCACCTTCTTCGGATCGGGGTCTCTTTTTCCTGCCGCTTGAGCTTCGATCAGTATTTTCCGGCATTATCTCCCCTTACTCCGTTTCGTCCGGATCTGAGGATTACGATTTACTTATGTCGAGTCGTCGAGAAAAATGACGTTATTAGTTAGCTATTCATTATTTATCATCAAAGATTCAAAAAAATAATAAAATATAAATTTTCATTTATTTTTCACCATACTTGTAAATTTGTAATGGCAAAATAAATAAATAAATAAGTCATGATTTATAAAAGAAAGAAACACATAAAATGGCAAAGATCAATAAAACTACAAGGGAAATCTTCTTCGGAGATGATCGTCGCCGGCGGTGTAAAATCGAGTTAAAGTAGTACGAGTGAGCGCTTCGCCAAAGAGAGAAGCTCGCGAAGATTTCAGAATACGAACCTCTACATAATCACCGACCTTAGATCTTCTCCGCTCACCGTCTTCTTCTTCATCTGAGTGCTGGATAGGATTGTTGACAAAGGAAACTCGATGACCTCTGTCACTTTTTCCGATCAATTCATCCATCGGAGCTCTCTTATTAGCCCCTTCTACCAAAACAAGCTGCACGGACCCAACCTGCTGGTCGTAATTCTTGCCGGTTGTCTCTCTGAAGGTGTCAATAAGCTCCGTCAGCCTCCTTTGCTTCACATCATCGGGAACATCATCGGCGTAATTCCTATGGGCGTGTGTTTTATCTCTCATACTATATCCAAACATGTATGCCATGTCGTAGCTAACAGCTGTTACAAGACTTAGTGTGTTAGCGTGATCCTCTTCTGTTTCTCCACAGAATCCGACAATGAAGTCGCTGGTAATTCCAACATCGGGAATCACGGCTCTGATTTTGTCCACAAGATCTAGATAAGCTTCACGAGTATATCCTCGCCGCATTCGTTCCAAGACAGAGGTGCTCCCCGACTGTGCCGGCATGTGAATGTTTTTGCAGATATTATAACGATCTCGCATTAGAAACAGTAATTCGTCTGGGTAGTCCTTGGGGTGTGGTGATGTGAATCTGAACCTCATCTCTGGGAATTCACCGGAGAGTCGATCTAACAGATCCGCGAATCGCAGTCCCATGTTCTTCACTTTACATCTGCTGGAAAAACCTTCACTGAGCTGCCAATTGGAGACTGTTTCTGTTGCCGTCGTCGATGTTGAAGTGTCATTGTAGCTGTTCACATTTTGACCGAGGAGCATGATTTCCCTCACACCTTGGTCCCAAAGTTCACCGACCTCCCTTACGATCGACTCCACAGGCCGTGATCGCTCTCTTCCTCTTGTAAAAGGAACAATGCAGAAAGAGCACATGTTATTGCATCCCCTCATAACGGAAACAAATGCAGTGACGGAATTGGTTGAGATCCTCACCGGACTTATATCGGCGTAAGTTTCTTCAAGAGATAGAAGAGTGTTGATTCCCTTCTGGCCGGAGTCGACCTCTTCTAACAAACGAGGTAAGTCTCTGTATGCGTCTGGACCACAGACTACATCTACCATTTTCTCTGAATCAAGTAACTTGTCTTTCAATCTTTCCGCCATGCATCCAAGAACAACGATTTTAGGAGGACGTAAAGCATTGGATCTCCCCTTTGAAACATTACTCTTCCATTCTCGTTTCAAGAACCAGAAGTAATTCAATCTCTGCCAAACTTTTTGCTCCGCGTTTTCGCGTATTGCGCATGTGTTGATGAAGATTATCTCGGCACTCTCTGGATCCTTAACGACTTGATTGTAACCTTCTTTTTCCATGATGGACAGCACAATCTCCATGTCGTTGATGTTCATCTGACATCCATATGTTTCGTGGTACACGCGACCTTTGCGTTCAGATGACGACGATCTAATAGAAATCAGTCACGAACACTGAAATTTCAGGTTTGGTACATTTCCTTAAAACCCTAACTAACACTCTCCGATTCGTGATCGTGTCACAACATAATAATAAAGAAAAAAAATAAGGAGGAGGAGAGATTCTTACTCTAGATCGGCGTCGCTGATCTCGACGGCGGTGGACGTCGACGACCGGGCAGAGAAGCGATTGTGGTGAGAACACGCTTGATTGAAACGGAGAGGAAGGAAGCAAGAGAAACCGGTTCTCAGAGTATGTCCAGCAACTCCTCCGGCAAGTGGCCGCAGATGAGACGGAAGTCGGATTGCCATTCGGATGGGGTTGGATTTGGATAGAATACGGAGTGACTCCATTCCAATGGAGAGAGAGGGGCAAAATATCTGAGAGATCATATCACAGAACAAAGGATCTGAACTGTTTATTCTATAATGGACACTCAGGATTCACTATTCAGGACGTGGGGAATTTATTAAAGTATTCTCTTTTATCTAATTATTTAATTTAGTACGAAGCTGCAGATGGAGAAAAGGAGCTTCCAGTTTCTGCTTCGATGCTGCGACTCCCGATCCCAGTTGATCAAATCATTTGGAAGAAAGGGATCTCTGGAAACATCATCTCCTGCAGGTGAACTTGATGGTCACTAACATCATTGCTGTTTCCTTTTCCCGATTTTATATTTTCGTCTCGGATTCTGCAATTTTAGTTCGTTTAAGTTAAATTTTTATCTTCTCTCTTTCTTAGATCATGAATAAATTCTGTTTGATGGAGATGATTGGCAGAGTATGTTTGTAAATTGCTAATCATCCCATTTTTTGGTGGATATATATTGATGAATTATGTGTTTATGACTGATACTGAACGAACACTCATTCCTTCATCACCATCCCTTGGCGTTAGGGATTTAAAGGTTTTTTTTTGCTTTAGTTATTGTAAAATTTTATTACTATGGAGTATGGTCTATGGATGGATACAGAGTTCCAAATTTCTAATGCATGATTCACAAAGACTTAAACCAAATACCTTTGGTTGATAAGAACATAATCATAGAATTAGATCAAAGTAAAATTGGAGATCAATTCATTTTACATATCGTTAAGAATACCATTTAAGTTGCTCATATAGTCTTCACTCGTCGTATTTGAAGTTTCTTGCAGATTCATGTCAAAAAGTCAGTAAAGCTTATTATAGCAACAGCCACAGGACTGCGGCTCATGGCAATAATCTTAAATGCAGTTTTTTCAAAAAACCTCATATTTCACAGCATTCAGAAAGATACCGTCCATGCATATCGAATATGGCCATAACTTATGAATTCCATTGTAGACAATTTAGTTCATCGGCTGCAAAGTCACAAAGGAATCCAGCATTCTCAATTTTAACATCAGATGATATTTGTCGTTTTAAAGAGATAATTGGTGAAAAGAATGTGATTCAAGATGAAGATATGTTACTTTCTGCAAACACGGATTGGATGCGGAAATATAAAGGCTCAAGCAAGCTTTTGCTAAAACCCAAAAGCACCGAAGAGGTATATATTTTCATAACCTTACTACCTTAGTGTTAAGAGTATTTCTAGATTGCTATTTTTTTTGATAAATTACTAATATTATTTAAAATAAGCCTCATTTCAATTTTCTTATCCACATATATGTATGCAATATACTCGCTTATTTTGATACCTTGCACACCTTTGAAATTGACTGATTTTACCACGGATATCCAAATTTGTGTGTGGTACCTTTCATTTTTCTTTTTCAGGTATCTCAAATACTTCGCTATTGCAACTCTAGATGTTTGGCTGTTGTTCCGCAAGGTGGGAACACAGGTCTTGTAGGAGGTAGTGTTCCGGTTCATGATGAGGTAAGAGAGAGAACAAAATGTCACCTTATTTTCATTCTGATGTCTATAATGATCAATACCCCCCCTCCCCCCCCACACACACATTTTTCAAACAATCAGAGCCACTTTCAAGAGAGTAAGAAAATATGATCATCTTAATTATTTTCAAACAATCTTAAAAAAGTTCAATTTTTACAATCAATCGATACGTCCCCCACTTGCACCGCAACCTTAAAAAAGATCAATTTCTGAATTTACCAATATGATGCATGCTAACTATAGGATACAATGTGCATTGATATGTTAGAGATCTTACCACTGCTTTATTACATATTTGAAGACGAACATACAGTTTTGGAAATAGTATTTTTTGCCTCGTGTCACTCAAGTCTGAATGATGCATATACAATTATCAAAATATAATAGAATGATATATATCCTATGCAAATTCTTTATTTCACTGTTGCTATTCAATGAAAGAATTTTATGCAAGACTTCATTACATCCATTGTTCCCTTTTCTGCAGATAATTGTCAATGTTGGTTCAATGGACAAGATAATTTCCCTTGATAAGGTGAGCGTCATAGTTTCTGTTTTTCTTTCTCTGAATATAGATTTCGTAAAATGTGCCTGAGTGCATATTTTATATGAAAACTACCACATCACACATAGAATGTGTCCTAGTCATATATATGGACAAACTTATATATGTTCCAAGCTCACTCATAATTTCCCAATCTTCGTGTCTTTCATCTTGTCTACATGTGATCATGGGTTCAATTTTCCAATTAAGTTGCATTCAATTTCACTTGTCTAGAACATATTTAGAGCACTGTACCTATATGGGTCGCATCTAGGATGGTTTTTAATATATGATATTTGGTTTACAAGTGAATTAGAACGACGAGTCTTCCTTTCTTAAAACCCAAGTATTTGAATAGAGATACATATATGATATATTATCTATATATATGTGTGTGCTTGAGTTTTCCTCAATAAACAATGTTGTATACTTCAATAAAAGGAGCATCTTATAATGCTAATTGAATATTTTTCCATTTTAATTATCGACTTCACCTTTAGAAGTAAAGCCTCTAGGGATCCTGCTGACACAGGACTGTTGATGCAGAGCATCTTAGTTCTTTGTGTAATTCTGCAAATGATCTTTTTACCCCTAATATTGGAAGTATTAACAGAGGGCCTCAATTAGATGAGCACACCCCTGAACAGGCTCAAGCTTGGCTCGAGATGGTTCGAGCCATTGTGCTTCACCTTTGAAGCCAATTAACTCACATTGTGAAGGTTGTCCACTACACACAATGTGAGTATAAAAGACCAAGTGGACCCAAAGGAGGAGTTAGTTTTTATTATTATTGTGAAGGTATTATTTCTCTCTCTCTCGTTTTCCCTACCTTTCTATCTTCCTATTTCCGTTTCTTCTATTTGCTATTCCCGATCAGAATTGAACCTTGGTGGAATCCTTGGAAATTCCAGATCTAAATCCCTTTTTACAAGAAGTTTCCGATCTTCTTTTTTCATCTCTCCATAGAGCAGTCCTGTTCTATATTAAGTGGTATCAGACTAGGATTTGCGACTCATTCCTGGACGGATTTGCGGTTTTTTTTCTCTGGACGGATATGGCAGAACAGCATGTTTCCAGGCAGGAGTTTGATCGAGTGGTGCGAGCATTGGCAGACCTAACAGTGGCAGTAAATGAACTGCGCAGACCAGTTAATCAGCAGCCTCCAGTACCGCCAAGGCAAGAACTACCCGATCGCCAGCAGCAACCAGATCGGAATCAGCAACAACAACCAGATTCAGATTCGTCAGATGAAGCTGATCCAGACCTGTTTCAGCCTGAATTTAGGCAGTACAGGAGGAGAAATGAGCAGAGAAATTTTCAGAGAAACGATCAGAGATATTTTCAGAGAAATAACAGAAATTATCAACAAGAGAGAGGTGGTGCCGTGGATCAATATGAAAATAATTATGGGGATGACTACAATGACTATCGCATGAAGATAGATCTTCCCCAATTCAATGGCCAAATGCATATTGAAACATTTTTGGATTGGATTTCGGAGGTGGAAAAATATTTTGATTATATGAACACCCCCGAGTCAAGGAAAGTGAAGTTAGTGGCTCTAAGATTAAAAGGGACAGCACAAAGCTGGTGGGATCAAACAGTATATCTAAGGGCAAAACACCAAAAAAAAAAGTGAGAACATGGGATAAAATGAGGAAACTGATGAGACAAAGGTTTTTACCAACAGATTATGAGAGCACACTTTTCATTCAGTACCAATAGTGTAAACAAGGCAACAAATTAGTATCTGAATACGCGAATGAATTCCACAGATTATCGGCCATAACACAACTTGAAGAGTCTGAAGAGCAATTAGCCACTAGATTTGTGAGTGGACTGAAAGAGAAATTGCAGTATAAAATGGCTGTCAACCCTCAGTACAGCCTATCGAGTGCAATTAATTTGGCTGAAAGGCTAGAGCAACATTCTAGCAAATTTTATAGTTCTTATAATTCCAATTTTGGGAGTTCCTCTAGCAAAACAACAACTGATAAAGAGAAAGGAATCTTGCCTACCCCAAAAGGAAAAGAAATTGCAACAAATGTACCTGATCCATCAATGGCAAGAATTAAATGCTATAGATGTCAAGAGTTTGGACATAAATCAAATACATGTCCAAAGAGGGGACAAGTCAGAATATTTGAAAATAGGGGACCAAATGAAGAGCTAGAAACAGCCTAATCAGATTCTGAACCTGAAGAGGAGGATTACCCAGATGAAGGACCAAGCCTGTCATGTCTAATACATAAGACATGCAGTGTTCATCCTGTTGCTGACCTAACTCAGAGGTCAAATCTGTTTAAGACAAAGGGAACCATCCTTGGGAAAGTTTGCAAGATAATTATCGATAATGGAAGCACTGACAACCTCATCGCAGAAAAAGCAGCAAAGAAGTTGGGACTGAAATTTGAAAACCACCCCCACCCGTATACAGTGGGCTGGATCAAAAGTGAGGACCAAGTAGAGGTAAAATATTACTGCAAAGTACCATTATCAATTGGAAAAAATTATAAAGGGGTGGTAGATTGTGACATAGTTGACATGGATGCAACCCATGTACTTCTAGGGAAACCGTGGCAGTTTGATGTAGATGCAAATCATAGAGGGCGTCTAAATCAGTATATTATCAAAGTAAATGATAAAAGAGTAGCCTTACTACCTCTTCCTCCAAATTCAGAAACAGCCCAGGAAAAGCCCAATTTGCTAATCCAGTCTCATAAATTCTTTGAAAAAGAATTAAGGACTGAATTACAAGGATTTGCACTAATTTCTAAGGAGAGAACTGAGGAAAATTCTGGATAAAATTACTCTTAGCGAATCATGGGCAAAAGAAATCTGCT
>LFYR01002138.1:38034-102673 GCA_001185155.1 Zostera marina
CCATTTGGGTTGTCCAATGCTCCATCAACATTCATGAGGATGATGACAGAGATCCTTAAACCCCTCCTAAGAATATGTGTAGTAGTATATTTTGATGATATACTTATATTCAGCCACACAAAGGAAGATCACTTGGAGGATATCAGAAAAGTATTTGTTATACTGGATAACAACAAACTGAGGCTAAATTTAAAAAAATGTGAATTCATAGTTCATGAAGTACCTTTTCTTGGATTCATAGTTGGGAGGCAAGGGTTACAAGTAGATCCACAGAAAACTGAAGCAGTGGATAATTGGCCTGCACCAACAAACATCACTGAAGTAAGAAGCTTCCTAGGTCTGGCCTCATTCTATAGGAGGTTCATAAAGAACTTTAACACTGTTGCGGGCCCAATTTCCGATTGCTTGAAGAAAGGACAGTTCCTATGGACAAAGGAAGCTGAAATAGCCTTTAAAGTACTCAAATAAAAGCTAAAATCAGCACCTGTACTTGCACTTCCAAACTTTGAAAAAGTGTTTGAATTAGAATGTGATGCAAGCATTATGGGAGTGGGAGCAGTGCTGAGCCAAGGAGGGCACCCCATAGCATTTCACAGTGAGAAATTATCAATGGGAAGAAGAAACTGGACAACTTACGAGCAGGAGTTGTATACCTTAGTGAGAGCTTGTAAGGTATGGGAACCATATCTGAGTGGGAGGGAATTTGTAGTGTCTACTGATCATCTAGCACTAAAACACATCAATAAATCAGCAAACACAAACAGAATACACACGAGGTGAATTTCATACTTACAAAAATTTGATTTCACAATTAAACACCAAGCAGGCAAGAACAACACAGTAGTTGATGCCTTAAGCAGAAGAAGGTCTGTACTCACCATCATGAGAGCCACAGTAACAGCTTTGGATGTTGTTAGAAATTCATATGACAGTGATGATGATTTTTCTGAAATTTGGAAAGAATGTAAATCTGGAAAACAGGCAGCAGAGTTTAAAATTGAGCAGGGATTTCTATTCAAACAGAACAGGTTATGCATCCCAAAAACTTCACTCAGATTACAACTAATGCAGGAGACACATGCTGGGGGTTTAGCAGGACACTTTGGGAGAGACAAAGTGATTTTTCAGCTAGAATCTAAATTTTATTGGCCATCTTTAAAGAGGGACACAGAAAAATTTATTAAAAGGTGCCAAACTTTCCAAGAAGCAAAAGGAGTCAGACAGAATACTGGATTATATATGCCTCTACCAGTTCCAACTCAACCTTGGACAGATCTTTCCATGGATTTCGTGCTTGGATTACCTAAAACCAAGGCAGGATTTGATTCAATATTCGTGGTAGTGGACAGATTCTCCAAAATGGTCCACTTCTTACCTTGTAAAAAACCCAGTTATGCCTCTTATATTGCAAAACTATTTTTTAAAGAGGTGGTAAGACTCCATGGTGTACCACAGTCCATAGTTTCAGACAGGGACTCTAAGTTTCTATCACATTTTTGGAGAATTTTATGGGCCAGATTTGATACTAATCTGAAATTCAGTTCCACCTGCCACCCTCAGACAGATGGACAGACAGAAGTAGTAAACAGATCATTGGGAAACCTTCTTAGAGTCTTGGTCGGTAACAACCCTAAGCAGTGGGATCAGTGTCTTCCCTAAGCTGAGTTTGCCTTCAACAGTATGCCAAATAAATCTACAGGGTGTTCCCCATTCTTGGCAGCTTATGGTCAATTACCCAAACAAGTGGTGGACATTAATTCAGTTCCATCAAACAATGCTGTGGTGGAAGATATCGTGTCAAACAGCAAGAAAATTCATGAACAAGTTCAAAAATCTCTTGAGGCAGCCAATGAAAAATACAAAGAAGCAGCAAATAGGTCAAAAAGATTTAAATCCTTTGAAGTTGACGAATTTGTAATGGTACACCTTCATAAAGACAGACACCCAGCTGGGTCATACTCTAAGTTAAAAGCAAAGAATTTTGGACCATGTGAAATCTTAAAGAAGATAAACGATAATGCTTATGTGGTGGATATTCCTGCAGAATTCAACATCTCTTCCACATTTAATATTTCAGACTTGAGAAAATATTACCCTCCAGAGGCAGAAGATGCACAATTGAGGACAATTGCCATGAGAGAAGAGGCGCCTGATGCAGAGCATCTTAGTTCTTTGTGTAATTCTGCAAATGACCTTTTTACCCCTAATATTGGAAGTATTAACAGAGGGCCTCAATTAGATGAGCACACCCCTGAACAGGCTCAAGCTTGGCTCGAGATGGCTCGAGTCATTGTGCTTCACCTTTGAAGCCAATTAACTCACATTGTGAAGGTTGTCCACTACACACAATGTGAGTATAAAAGACCAAGTGGACCCAAAGGAGGAGTTAGTTTTTTTGATTATTGTAAAGGTATTATTTCTCTCTCTCTCATTTTCCCTACCTTTCTATCTTCCTATTTCCATTTCTTCTATTTGCTATTCCCGATCAGAATTGAACCTTGGTGGAATCCTTGGAAATTCCAGATCTAAATCCCTTTTTACAAGAAGTTTCCGATCTTCTTTTTTCATCTCTCCATAGAGCAGTCCTGTTCTATATTAACTGTACACCAGTCCTTCCCGTCAATAGGAACTAGGGTTCCATTCGCTTTATGCCGGACCCCCAGAAGGCTCCCACGGAAGCGGAACTGAAAGTGTTCGTCAAGACCCGAGTCAACCCTCCAAATCGCCGATTTGAGGAGAAGATCGTCAGAGTCTGGAAGACTGGCGATTTCTCCCTCAACTCGTCGGTTTCACCCCAAATCGCCGATTTCGGAGCGTTGCTTGCGTCCAGCCTGGGCGTCATAATGGTTGTCATTATGACCCGGGATGATGCCTCTCGAGGCCCTATAAAAGGAGACTCCCGGAGCACATCTAAGACATCAGTTTCACACTTTCTAGAGCGACTTTTACGGAGAAAATCATTGATTCTCCCCTGAAGACTTGACGTCGAGCGGCTTTTGTGGAGTTCAGAGCCTTCGGCACGAGAAGACGACCGCTCGCATCACCACTAGCACTGGTGAGATATTTCGGTCCTCATCAGATCCTAATTCACCCATTGTGTAATAATTTGAGAGGAGTTCGAGAAAGATAGGTTAGTTGGGTATTGCCATTAATGGAAGAAACACTTGATATTATTTATGTTGCTCAGTAATAAACTTTGTCAAAGATGTTCATGTACATATGTTAAATGATATTGTCACATTATTGACTGAAAGGTTATTTAAGTACATTAAAATGATTTGTTTTTAATAATACATTTATGATTCTGGAAACTATTTAAGTATGTTGTCTTGTTGCCACAATATGTAATTATTGTAATATAAGTAACTTTGTTAGAACCACACTAATTATTGTTTTTTCAGACTAGTGGTATACTTGTTTGTGAAGCTGGGTGCATATTGGAGAACTTGGATTCTTTCTTGGAAAATGAAGGGTAATGATTTTTACATGTTATTTCCATATCATTTGTTATATTTTATGTTGTTCACTGATTCTTTTTTTTGGTAGCTGCCTATACTAGATCTCCAACATCTAGAAAGTTATTTCCAGCCATTGGGACCAATAATAGTTTAATATTATTATTTCGTTACCCAATGGATGGTAATTATTATTATTATTATTATTTTATTACCCAATCCATCATTTAAGAAGTAAATAAAAAATAGGCAATTTCAATTTTCAACAGTTATCAAATTTGAGGGATTATTTGCATATGATAATATAACCCCTAAAGTCAGTATTTCTCTAAGAATCAATCTGTTTTGAACTAGCAATTTATATAAATTTTTTTAATGAAGTTTAAATATTATCCCATGTATCTATATGTTTTCCCCTGATTTTATACGTTTTCTCCTGATTTTTTCAATATCAAGATTTTAAAAAATCGAGCGTAAAAATGATCCATTATTCAATTGTGTGCGGTCGCATTATTGCATTGTGACTGCATATCACATTAGGAAGTAAGGTGACAGCCTTTTTTTCAAAAAATCGATAAAACCTACCAATGAAATCCCACCAACAATAAAATTGTCAGTGCATGTAAAAAGGAAGAAAAACATAACACGAGAAATGAGAAAACATATCTAAAATCTGAATATTGAATGTTTCTTTCATACTTTTTTGGTTTTATCCATCCACTATCTCCAAGCTAATTGTTCCCTTGGTTCTGCCTTATTCAATCGTTTTTATTTCTACACAAAATATCCGAAGAACAAGTAACTTGCATTTTCTGCCCATTTATATTTGTTTAAGCCGACATGAGGTCAGCTATCAAAAGAATTATTGTCTCTCTTCTTAAATGCTAACATGTAATGTCTTTTAAAAAGTCAAGTTGCATTAAAAATACAATGTTTTTCTAGGTTTATGATGCCACTAGATCTCGGTGCAAAAGGAAGCTGTCAGATTGGTGGAAATGTATCAACTAATGCTGGTGGTATCCGTCTTCTACGCTATGGATCATTACATGGAAACGTTCTTGGTGAGTTACTTCCATCAAATTCTTCCATGACTAGTTCATAAAATTGAGTTGGAATTTTTTGTTTCTTTTCTTCTTCAAACTTAAAATTCTAAATATAATATAATAGTACCAATATTTGGATCATTATATACATTATTGGTTCATTTCTTTTTTGCAATTATTCAATAAATGTAATTTTTAACCTGCTCTGAATTATACAAAGGTTATTTCAAAGTCAGTTATTTTCATTACATATAAGCACACATTGATTTATTTTTAATTTCCCCTTGTATTAGATTTGAAATCTCTATTTTTTCATTTCAGGCCTTGAAGTTGTACTTGCAAATGGTACTGTACTTGACATGCTTGGAACCTTACGTAAAGATAATACAGGATACAGCTTAAAACACTTATTCATTGGTATAATTTGTTATATATAATTAAGTGCTACACACCTACACTGATGACTGATTTGAATAAACTTTAATATAATAATCTGACATAATATATAATTAACCCGTCTATGTTGTCATTCATATAGGAAGTGAAGGGTCCTTGGGAATCATCACTAAGGTTTCAATACTTACTCCTTCAAGGTTGTCAGCAACCAATGTTGCGTTTCTTGCATGTGAAGATTATTTGAATTGCCAAGTAAGCTTTTATTTCATTGCATTATATGCACATCACAGAAAATATACTATCTTAACATTTTTTTATGCAATTAAAATGTTCCATTGATAAAAATGAACAGTAATGCTCTGATTACATTGAGAATAGAAAATTACATAACAAAGAAGCAAACAAGGAAATGAGCTAAAGGTCCATTAATTCTTTCCAATTAGCAATGTAACCTAGTTATATAGTAACTAGATACGTTGTCTCAAGAGGTTGGTCTCTCATACTTTCATAGTAGATGTTTCCAAAGGATGACGAGAACATTTTTTGTGTTACTCTGGTCTGAAGGAGAAAGTATGTCCTAAATTATTTCCTTGATTAGATTTTTTTAAATGGTTTTTAACATTTTTTGTGTGATTTGGAGCTTTATACTGATATACATAGCAATATGTATATTATTTAACTTTTGCATGTTCAATGACTTAAGTTTTGTGCATCTTTAACAATTATTTACTCGTAGGAAAAAAACAATATTTATGATAACATGAACTGCATAATTCACAACCCGTGTGTTTCATTATATTATTCAAATTTCTTAATTATTAATCTGTCATTTGTGCATGGCAGAGATTGCTTTTGGAAGCAAAGAGAACCCTAGGAGAAATTCTTTCTGCATTTGAATTTCTGGACAATCATTCTATGGATATGGTATGCCCATTCTTGTATATGCAGATGTTTTTATATTTTCTGTTAAAAACTTTGGTGATTTAGAATAACATCCTTTGATATATCATCTATTTTACAATACCTATGCTTTATTTCAAATCATCCTCTCTGTCCACACTCCACAGTAGATTTTTCAAAATGTTCTATAATTTGACTTAAATCTATCTTCTTATTTTTTTGCAAAAGATCTCATTTTTAAAATTTTCAAAACTATAAATATTTATGCTAATCAAACTAGTGTGTGAAATCATGCATATGAGGTTTTAATTAAAATCAGTATATAATAACAATGAACTTTATCCCACTATATTGGGTTGGCAATATGAATTTCTCTTTGCTTAGTTCTACATATCTTGATGGACTTGTAAGTATGAGTGTTACTATTTTAACTAGTTAATCTATCACATGTCAAAAAATTGAGAGATGTCTTTTGGTCTACTTTTAAATCCCTTATCATTGTTAAGCACAGTTAGTTAGGCGGTTAGAGCTTGTAATCTTTATGTAAATGTACCATGAGTCATGAAATAAATAAGGCATTTAAACACATTTCCCACTCCTTAATATGGTATCAAAGATGATGATTTCTGTCAGGACTCTTTTCTTTTCTTCCCCTTTTTTCATTTTCTCATGCACCTTATCAAATGTCTTTTGGTCTACTCTTAAAATCATATCAAATGCACCCTATCAAATGCCTTTTGGCCTACTTTGAAAATCATATCAATGCACCTTATCATAGTATCAGTATACTTTAGTACTCTGCTTCATCCCTGATTTTGTCTCTATCTTATTTTCGCTAAGAATGCTGATATTATCAGGTATTTTATTTCATTATTTTTACAATTTTACTGTATTTTATTATTATTTTAATTACTAGGTGTCTACTCATTTGGAAGGTGTCCGAAATCCTTTATCCTCCTCCTTGCACAACTTTTATGTTCTTATAGAAACGACGGGGAGCAATGAATCATCTGACAAGTAAGGTTATTTTTCATTTCTCCGTGTTTTGTTATCATGCTAATATTTTATAGAAAATAAATTGCCAATACTTTATTCTTATTCATTTACTCATGGAAACAATGCTGGTTCATAATGTCAGATTTCACAACCAAGTTAATAATAAATTATTGTGTAGTATATAATTAGGTTGGTTAGCCTCAATTATTCATTTTTTATGAGTATTTTATTATTTATTAGATGTCAGTATGTCACAATAACTATTTAAATTCATCATATATTTGACAATTAAGTTCCACTGCTTCTTTCAAAAGAAGTTTGTTATTCTCTATGTTTATTGATTTCTTGCTAATATAGAGAAAAACTTGACACTTTTCTGATGCAATCCATGGAAGGAGGCCTTATATCAGATGGTGTTGTGGCGCAAGATATAAATCAAGCCTCATCTTTTTGGCGGATTCGTGAGGTTTTGTACTGCAATATTTTTTTCTTTTTGAAACTTTTCTTTGTTAATGAATAACCTTTTCCATTTTCTAATTCCTATGATGCAAGTAATTATTTAAAAATTTAATGTATGAAAATGAAAGATTTGTTTCGATTACATGAATGCACGATCTAGATTTATCATTCTTTTTCATATGACATTTTTAATTGTTTAAAACCATTTATATATACAGAAATTTTTGGTGTATGCATGATTTTGGATGTCACCTTGAGGATTTATTGCAATTCTTATTAAATGATTATATTTTGCAAAACATGTTTTGAGGTTTGCAGGGAATAGCTGAAGCATCGATGAAAGCTGGGGCTGTCTACAAGTATGACTTATCCTTCCCTGTCAAGATGCTCTACAAAATTGTTGAAGAGATACGGCAACGACTTGGTACCATTAATTTTTTTTCAAGCATTTCGGTTTTTTTTTATATAAAAGTGGGTGAGAAGCCTTGGAGCAGAGGGTAAGGTTGCTCTGGTATCCAAATCATGGAAACAGTTTCTTTATATGCAGGTGTAAAACTGCTTGCTCAAGACCCTACTAACTACTAATTGCCCCACATTGGTGGGAGCCTCGTACTAGGCTTGCCTTTTTAATTATCTTGGTGTAGTTCTACGGACTCAGTGACTTAGATACTATATCAATGTGTTTTGTGTTAGTTTATTATTTTAAATAATTTTGAACAATAATAACACATATCTTTATTTTGTTTTAGGCAATTCAGCAAAAGTGATAGGATATGGTCATCTTGGAGACGGTAACCTACATCTAAACATTTTGACAGATTCATATGACAACAATGTACGCACTAACGCACCCGTCAAATTTTACTGCAATGAATTTTATCATTTTGATTGTTTAACAATTTGATCCATGCATATTATTATCTTAATACCTTCTACGAAATTAATATTTTTTTGTGATTTTCTGGAACAAACAAACACAGCAGGACATTTTATCCAAAATAGAACCTTTTGTATACGAGTGGACATCTGAGCACCATGGTAGTATCAGTGCAGAGCATGGTCTAGGCATGATGAAAGCAGATAAAATCCATTACAGCAAGTCTGCAGAGACGGTAATTGATTTCCATTAAAATTTGATTTCTTGAGTTAATCTGTCAAATGGTTAGCTAATATTTAGAAAAGATGATCAACCTCAATTATTATCATTAGTTTACTACTTTTTTTTGGTAAGTTAAATTGCATTAATGAAAAATAGAGTTTCATAAGTTCATTACACAGGATTAAATAAATAACAGAAATAAACATTATAATTTACACAGAATATTTTTAGGTTAATCATACATTAACCAAAGCTTCCTCCCTGCATTGGTTCACGACTTTACTACCCCTGAGCATCAGGGCTTTAGTCCCTAGGATGGGCCAGATGTTAGTATGTTGCATAATGCATTGTTTTTTTAAAGCAATTAAATTTTAAATAATGCATTGTTGCCATATTAGTGTCACTGTCAGTGATATGAATTTTTTTTTTTTATCGAAAACCAGATTTGATCGGCCATAAAGGTCTGTAATTTCTGCATTTTTTCTGTCTTTTCACATTTAATTTTAACATCTCTTTTTTATGTTTAAATATTTTTCAGGTGAGGTTAATGGTGTGCTTGAAAAATATGATGGACCCAAATGGGATAATGAATCCTTACAAAGTTCTCCCATCATTTTAGAGTGTGTTTGGTTCAAATTTAGAAATCTATTTAATTTCTTTTATAAACATATTCATTTCATAACTACATCATTTTTGTATCTTTTTTTCGTTATAAAACTACATTATAATAAGTAAATGGCAGTAACATAATTTAATAACATGTTCATTTTATTTTGAACCATATCAATTAATATGATCAACTCTGTTTGAATCCAAAAAAGGATAATAGCCGATCTAATGGTTTAGAAGACACCACATTGTAGTCTTGCGGGGTGTCTTTAATCTCGCTGGGATCATAACTAAAGTCTGCCAGCATTGATTTGTATTTCTTAATGAAAGCAGGTCCTGGATTTGGTATCCTTGAATAGATCTGGTTTACATAATGAAAAACAAGCTATGTTAATGACACAGACAATGCTGCAAATTCTGTATGTAGAGTTGTGAATGGTGGGCAGTGATAACGACATGTACATGGCCTTGAGTGAGCTCCGACAAGCATGAAGCAGACCTCATGAGAGGAAGAAAAGTGTGCTCGTCTAGAGAAACAGCAGAATATAACAACGATCTGTACATCTCACTGGTCGATTCGAAGGACGAAGACGACAGTGCTGAGATCATGCATGATGTTGTGAATATAGAGATTGGGTTTGGAAGTGAAATAGGTGAACAGCACAACTGCTGTGGTCAAGAACTCTGGGTGGGAGATTGCCGAGAAGCAGAGGAGTCTACTCGTTGGAAAAGTTCCTGGTGATGAGATGATGTCTCATAGTCTGGGCAAGAATCTGTTTAAAATGATCCAAATTTGTGCAAACCTCGAGAAGAACAAGAATCTGTTTTTAATTTGTGCAAAAAAAAATTAAATTAAATGTTTTACAAAAAAATCAAGAAATTATTTTTCAAAACCAACTTTATGGGTCCGGGTCCAAATAACCAACCAGCCCAGAGCCGGTCCATTTACAACCCTATCGTCATGGACCCGTCTTAAGCCCCGGTCTAATTTCGGGAAGAGTCTCGATAATTCAAAATCTGACCTTATATTTTATTGAAAACGTTTCAGGTGAGATATTAATCTAGACCGCTCAATTTATTTCAAACGAGCGGTCTACATTAATTTAAAGAATGAGTTTCCTTCTTTTAATTTTGATATAAGATTTATTTTGATAGTCAATTTGTTCGATATTTATATTAAATTCTGAAATCAATTCAATATTTATATTTATTAAATAAATGAAAATAAAAAAAGAACCATTGCTTCATTTAAAAAATTATTAGTCTTCTTTTTTAATTATTTATTATATATACAATGTTGGATAAAATCATGCACGCCAGTTTATTTGTTGCATTTAATATTTTAATATTATTTTATAATGATTAGGGGATATTCACAATTAACCCCTATGCAAGTTGATTTGATAAGTAATTATAATTTAGAATTTCCTTCCTTAATTGATTATTGCAATTAGCTATAATTTAGAATTTCCTTCCTTGATTGATTATTGCAATTAGCTATAATTTAGAATATCTTTCTTATTTCATTCCATTGATTAATTCTATATTAAGAATCTATTTTCAAAATAGATTATTCGATTTATTTTTTTGCTTTTAAATTCGAATCCTGAAATCTTATATTATAAATAGAGATGAAACATTATTTCTAATTCCGTTGAACGAGAAAACACATTGCAAGGGTTGATTCATGACGTCATTTGCAGATCTTCCGTCAGACATTCTTCTTACAATTTTCGACAAGATTGGAGCATTTCATATCTTACACTCGGCACAATTTGTGTGCAAGGAATGGTATAACCTTTCTCTCAACTCTCAAACATGGAGGCGTATCAATGGATCAGAATTAATCTTCAAGGAACTCGTGGTTGCTCTAGATCGTAGTTCTGGGAGTTTGATTGACTACGAAGGTTATACACTGTATCTACAGTGTTACGAAAACCTCGAATACGTATTCGAAAGGTATAAATATATTTTCATTACCTTAATTATGATTGTATCTTAATAATTACCATCTAAACAGGTCTCCACAATTGAAGACGTAAACATTAACATGCCAAGGTTGGTCTTACTCTATTCTCGAGAAAGTCTTAACAAAAGCTTCCAAGAGCTGTCCGTTGATAAATGATATAACCGTGGTTGGACATCAATTCGACGATAATTTCATAATACTTATTGGGAATTTATTTCCAAATCTCAAAAAGTTTCGAATAATCGGTAGTTGTGATGAGATATCGGTAGCTTCTATAACAAAAAACATGTGTGGATTGATCGAGTTACAACTCAATATGAAAAATTTTAGCTTTGCTGATATTTGTGATCGTATCCGTTGTATTCTTAATGGTTGTCCTCGTCTTCAACTCCTTGGTGTTATGGGTAATAATTATATTTTGTTAAACGAATATCTCAAACAGACATTGAAGTCTACTCAATTTGCGAAAATTACAGTTATTCGAATTTGGACGATATATAGGATTAAGGTACCTGGACTACCGGCGTAGGTTCGAGTCTTACTGTCTGTATTTTAATTTTAATTTACTTATGTATCGTACTTTATCAAAAAAAAAAAAAAAGTTCTCTCATCATTTTGAGTGTGTTTGGTTCAAATTTAGAAATCTATTTAATTTCTTCTATAAACATATTCATTTCGTAAATTCAGCTTACATTGTTACCCATTAATTTATTTAATAAGAACAAGAACACCAGTTTTTAATGCTTTTTGAAAATTTATTTAATTTCTTCTATAAACATATTCAGATCACAACTTCACATAGGTTCTAAATTTTTCTGTTCAGTTTACATTGCTACCCATTAACTTATTTAACAAGAACAAGCTTCTAGTGAGCACTTGTTTTTAATGTTAAATGTTTGTAATTGAGTTTTAAATACCAAAAGTTTGATTACAATGAATTAATAAAAAGTTTTACACTAAACACGGTTTTCTCTTAAACTCGGTTTTCTCTCTTCCAACCCCCTGTTTATTTCCGTTTAAACCACAAACCTAATTTTCCCCCCTTCTCTCTCACGAGATGACGATTCCGGCAGTGAGAGCGATTCCGGCAGTGAGAATCTGCCATCACGGTGGCGGCTCCATTAGCGCGCGTCCTCACGAGATGACGCGTCCTCATTGAAAAACACAGAAAGCAATATAGTGAAAAACACAGAAACATAATATGTAGAAAGTTAAAAGTATAAATATAGTGAAAATGTCCATTGTCCAAATTTGGAGAAACACTAAAACTAAGTTTCTGTTTGGTTGCATTGCACATTAAAATTTGGAAGATGATTTTGTCTAACATGATCCAAATATAAACAAACCATAGAGTATAAGAAAATAATCAAAAATGCATGCATGCTAAGACGATATAAAAAAGAGAAGAAAAAAAAAATATGATCACGAGAGTCAAGAGCAGTTAGATGATGAAGAATGGCAGAAAAAAGTTGTGAAAAAATTGTCTTGTAAATTTTAAAAATTAGGGGATTGTTTGTGACCCATACCTATTTAAATCGACTTCTAATAATTTCCTTGCTCTTCCAACAAAATTCTCCAAAACTTTCAAGAAAAACTGACCTCAAGACATTTCATCATCTGTTGATTTTTCAGACATCCTGGGATAAAAATAAATTTTTCACAGATTGTCCAAGTTTCTTCAAATGTTTAAAATTATGCAACACACATGGTTACTTTTATTGATAGTGTATTAATCAAATATTTATGATCATTAATTTAATTTTATATCTGGGGTTTCTGGGCCGACTTACTTGAACTCCAACTCATTTACCTGGTTTGGAAATGGGCTGGATCCACCCAGTTTTGCATAAAGATCCAATCCAGACCCATCTACCTGATCCGGATCTGAGTTTAGGTTCAGGACTGCAAAGAAAATAAGGACCTTTTAGTTTTTTTGTTGACAGTAAGTAGTAAATCAATTATATACTAAAGCAGAAAATGCTTTAAGGATTTGCTGCTTAATATGACAAAAAAACATCAAATCAAGAACATGGGTAGAGAGAGAGAGAGAGAGATTCTTAACATAATTAAGATCCGCTAAAAAAATTTAATAACAAAGTGTCAAAAGAATTACAAACAAGAAAATAAAACATAAGACCATCAACAACTTTAACCAAGCTAATCTTCGTATAAAGATCTTGATGATAACTCCAGCCCAACAGACCCAGACCATAGATCCAACTCAATAAGTCCATACGGTTCAAATATGATATTTAGAAAAAACCCAAGACCATCAACAACCTTAATAAGTTACCATAAACCGTTAATGAGCTAATCTATTCGTATAAAATTTCTGATGATAACTTCAACCCAACAGACCAGCTCAATAAGTCCATACCGCTCAAATATGATATTTAGGAAAGATCTTTTATCGTTTTGGAAAAAAACATTGTATTAAAAAAAAAGATTGTGTAGTGTTTAATGGAATGACCTAAAAATCATATTCATAGAGAGTCTTATATTTTAGGAAATGATCTTTTTTATACAGTAGAAACGACATTAGTAGAAACGACTTACGAGTAGTGGACCGAAAGGTGATGACAGAGTTTTCCCTTAAAAGAAAAAAGATGTCTGAAGCACACCAGGGTTTTTACACTTTTCATTGTCCAATACCTACTACGTAAGAACGATGGAGTATAAATCGTTTTAGAAAATTATGAAATATCGAATGTGATCATCGCATGTGATCATACCTCTTTTTTTGCTTTGAAATTTATATATTACCGGATAGTTTAAATTAAAAAAAAAAGATTGTGCAGTGTAGTAATACTTATAATTTATATTTTACATCATCAGTTCCTCCGATAATAATTGATGAATAATTAATTAATAACATATATATTATATAAATTAAATATTTAAACATATAATTAACCGCTAAAATTAATTACAGTTCCAAAAAAAACAGTTAACATAATATATATATTATATTATTTCTACACTTTTCCAGCCCGTGATCACCTATGTCTTCTTTTTCCATCCGGCCAGAACTCTGCGTCTCAGATGAAGTCAATATCCGGTGGGGAACTCGCACTTCCCAAACACTGCAATGAAACAAAAACAAGCCAATAAAAAAAACAGATTTATATTCCCTATAACATTAATTATTTCACTGCCAGAAAGACACACGACAGACAGACACAAGAAACAAGACGACGACTGTCAGAAACAGGTTTTATAAATGGACCCTACAGGTTTTTGAAGTGGAACCCACATAAGAAAGAAAAGACTTACTTGGAGGTTCGGAGACGACGTAGGCAGCGCCTTGGAAGTCGCACGTGCCGGCAGCACGTGCCTTCTTCTGGTAGTAGCTGTTGAAGGCGAAGGAAGCATGCGCGGCCAATGTGTCCGGACTGAAACAGTCTTCTCCCGGTTGGATCTTCTCGCAGTTCGCGCCGCCTTCTCCGCATGCGTAGTCCAACGCTGCTTGGAGCTTCTCCGCCCCCACTGCTCCGTTCGCCACGCACCATGTCGACGACGATGATGATTCCGGCGTCGGTGACTTCGTCGGAGTGGTTGGTGGTGGGAGACTGTGGGTTTGGGTGTGAGTGTTGACTATCGGTGTTGAGAAGGATCTACGTGTGGTTTCCTGACGTGGGCTGTTGCTACTTCTTCCTCCGTTGGTTATGTGGAAGTCGAGGTCGTAGATCTTCTGTTCCGTTGGGTAGAAAAGTCCGTAGTTTCTCTCCGACGTCGGACCTGATGAGAAAATGATGATAATAATAATAAGAAGAAGAAGAAGAGAAGAATGGACTTTCCGGTGAGGGAGGTTGTCGTCTCGTCTCTACCTGTTTTTTGGTTTTCGTTGAAGAGAGCGAAGAGGAAGACGTCGATCTCAGACTCCGGCATTAACGGTGTTCCGGCGTTACCGGAAAGGACTCTTCTAACAAGATTACCGTTATACGCTGCTGCGTTCTCTTCTCCGGCGCCAATCTCGTTCTCATCACCTTTCGACGGCCACCCTGTTTCGGACACCACGATCTTCACATCCTCGAACTTGATAGCTTTCAAGGCGGAGTAGACTGCGTCGAGTTGCGCATCGAACAGACTGAAGTACCTTTTCCCGGTATTAGCATCAACGACGCCGGTGTTGGGTCGGAAAAGAGCGTAGTCAAGTGAAATCACATCGGAGTTGTCTGAGTATGCGAAGAAAGGGTATACGTTAAGCATAAGATGTGACCCACTTTTCCGGAGCAAATCCAACATGGGTTTCATGACATTGCCGACGAGATCCTCCCGGAAAGCTCCGGCGGAAGAAGGATAGGAGTTTGCCAAAGCAGATAGAGCAATGGGAGAAGAAACCTTGACATGCTTATCAAGCTTTAAACGAACCAGAGCATTATAAATATTAGTCATTGCCGGAACAAGCGCTTTTGTCAGATTATGTGGATCGACGAACACCTCGTTCCCCACCGCAACGGCTTCTATCAGAACGACAGGGTAATACTTTGCGACGTTCTTGCGAACCCATGAGTAGGCGTAGGAAGGACGAGTTGCGGCGTAAAAGAGCTCTTCGTTGGGCACTGTGACGACAACTTTGATACCGGACTTGGAAAGAGCGGCAAGGACGGAAGGGTCGGCGTCAAATAGCTTGACAGAGTTGATACCTTCAGATTTCAGAAGAGAGACCACTTTTGAAGCCGATGGGAGATCATTCGCCACTCTTCCCCAGTTGACTCCAACATTACCTGCATCCGAGATAACAAAAACAAAACAGAGGAGAACGGCGACAACGACAACGACGGCGAAGGAAGTCATTGCCGGAGAATGGGAAAGAGATAAGGTCTGACTCCGGTCGGAAGAATAAGAGAGAGAGAGAGTGAATAATGATAATGTGAATGTGTGGAATTTGGGAGGAAGGGTATATATAGAAAGAAAATATAAATAGTTGGGTTAGTGTAGTAAATGTTCTTGTACACGTTCATGATGGAGATTTGGTAGGTGTTTGTTGGGTTTTTTACTGTTTACACTATTATAATTTTAATTAAATTACGATAAAAGGTATATAAATTTATTTATTTATTTTCTGTTCCTAAATTCTAACTAAAATTCCAAATCAATAATTAGTAAATTAACTCCACACAAAAAACTCGTTAAAATTTATTTATTCGGTGTTTTTTTTTTATTAATATTATTTACTTAAATGTTGGAAATATGTTGGAGATATTAATTCGGTGGGGGCGGTCATGTGACATGACACCATATGACCGTTGCAACGTTCCATTACAACTGTAATGTGGTCACTTACTCACGTGGACATAACAAGGGTAATTTTGTAATGATTAATGTGGGGCCTGACATAAAACGAACAGAACTCTATTCTAACGTAAGTGACATTTATATGTCCGTAGAAGGTATGTAATGTAACTTCCTCTTCCCCTTCCTAAAAGACTGGTATTAATAGATCTTATGTTATTTCCGGGGACGGGCCTGGCCTGGCCTTAATATTCCTGGGCCGCTATGTCGGGTTGGGGTTTGATCGATAGCGGATCTGGAAGTGCTCAGTCCAATAGGTCTGGTCCGATAATGTTCATGTTCAGCTACTTTAGTGGATCGATGGTATCATCAGTTCATCACTTCTCGTCATAACACTCACACACAATAAAGATAATATACGACGATAAATGTATAATCACACCAATAATAACGTTTACAATTAGGGGTGTAAATGAGTCTAGTCGGATCCAGGTCTGAGGTTATTTTTAGGGTTAGTCCCATTAAAGATTTTGGATCCGGATTCGACCAATTAGTAGTCTGAATCCAGATTAGCCAGACCTGATGGGACCCAGATACTATAAATATTTATAATATATATTTTATAAATATTAGTAATTTAGTATATTTTAAGGTTTTAATTATAAAAATACCTATTATATTTTCTTAACCTATATAATATTTAACTTTAGTGTTTAAATATAAAAATACCAAAGATCTTTAAATGACCTTATATAAATTTCAATCTTAAAATTTTATCAACCTAAAGGTTTTATTTTTTATTGTAAAATGTTAAAAAGTATTCTCCTCAACGATCGTCTAAATGACAATTTCAAATAATATTTAACCTTGTTGTTAGTTTAGTTGTTACTGTTTCAGTCTTTCAGGATGTGTTAAATATTATAAACTTATAATGATATTTTTATTTTATGTTTTAAAATTTTATTAAAATTTTTATTAAATTTTTTTGTATAATTTTTTATTTATTGTAGGTAAAAAAATCCAATTTTAAACTGGACCCGACTCATACTCGGATTTTATATGAGGCTAGGTTGAGTCCGAATCCAATCATTTTTCTTCTGGACCCGGACCCATGGGTCCAAGCCAACCAGTCTAAACCCGGCTCATTTACACCCCTATTTACAATCGTTTATCTCTTTCTTTTTTTTGGTTAAGTTAGCATAAAATTAAAATAAAATTTAACATGAAGTAAAATACAGATTTAACAATCTAATAGAAACATAACTTAGATACAAAAATAAGAAATTAAGATCTAATGTACTTACGTTAGTCTGTTAACTACTGTTACCCACCATCATATGGTTGGTCGTGAATGAGCAACATCAAAACATCACATTGGAACAATATTTATTCCCAACTGTTTTTGTGTCATCTTTTGAAGTTGGGTTCCTTAAATCCGATATCTGTCGTCTTGATGCATTGTCCGATAATGATCTATTTTGTCGTGAATTTTTCTTTTTTTAAAACCTTTGATTCCGCTCTTTCCATATCTCAAATAGCATAAGCCCAAAAATTATCCGTTGGAACACCCAACATTTAAACCCTCTCGTCGTTTTCTCAATTTCCGCCGTAGGTTGTTCAAAATCACGGAAAGCCCAAATAGCTAGATCGAAATGCTGCCAAATCAACTCACTGAGAAAACGAGAATCACTGCTGACGGTGACAAAGAAATCGCGAATTTGCAGCAACTGGTCAGATCGATTATGGAAAAGCAAATGATGATCGTGTAACTCGGCGGTTATTGTCGGAGGAAGCCCGGTGTCCGATGGAAGAGTTGCTGCCGGTAGAGGAGAGAGATCCAGAAGAGTTAGACGTGTTTGAAGAAGTGGAGGCGGTGGGTTTAGATCTGGAAACTCTAAAAAATGTTCCTCTTGGTTTAAATACTTCAAAGTATCAAGTACAATCTGACAATGAAGTACAAAACTCACTTAGAAGAAGCAAACGCAAGAATATCCCAACACACAAGCTACTAGACTACGAATTAGATTAAAAGTTGGGCCTATTTGGTGGGCTCGAATTAATTAGATTAAATTGTTTTTTATTTCTGTTAAGTGTGTAGCCTATATAAGGCAAACCCTAAACTCTATTTCTTTTTGGGGAATCAAGTTATTTGTGGTTTTAAACCCTAGCCGTCAGGCCACAAGGAGAGTAGATCTCTTCCAGTCCTCATTTTCTGCCAAGGAATTTAGATCCGGTTACATTGGTGCTTTCAACAGTGACTCTATCTCGGAAGAAAGGGTGTCAAGACGTCGGGAACGATGGAATAAACGATTCGATTAAATCTTTCAAGGGTCGTCCTAATCCTTAACTAGGTCCCCTAAAGGGAAGTCTCGTTTTCCAGATCTATTAATTGAATACCTCTAATACATCATATATTGTTAGGTATTTTTTTTTTATGGCAACAATGGAGGAATTACCGAGGGAGATGAGCAAGGAACAAAACGACCATGTCTTATTATTAAACTCTACAGTAACTCAATTCTCGGCGGTTACAAAACAGATGGAGGCAAACTTTCTATCTTCGACGAAAGCCTTAGAATCTACAGTTCACGGGATTCAAATAAAACTGGGATTGGCGCCGGAAGAAGATATGGACGGTAACAAATCGATGGAGAACGGATCGAGCAGTGGCAAACATGACTTTATGAGGCCTTCGGCGAAAGATGTTCCTAAATTCTCGGGAAAAAACGTTGAGGGGTGGCTGCTTAAGATTACTAAATTCTTCCGTCATTATCATATTAAAGATGACAAGAGATTATTTTTGGCAACTCAGAGTATGGAAGGAGATGCTCTTGACTGGTTGGTTTGGATGGAAGAGGAAGGGAATATTGATTGCTAGGGGGATTTCGTTGCTGATATCACGAGGCGATTTGGAAGAAATCCTTATGATGTTCCGATAGGTAGATTAAGCAAATTACAACAAGATACAATGTCTACAGCCGAATATCAACAAAAGTTCGAAAATGTAGCAACTAAAGCTCATGGTGTTTCAATGGCTGCTCTAAAAGAAATGTGTATTACGGGCTTAACACCGGTTGTACAAGAAAAAAAATTATTGGCCAAACCAAAGGATATCAATGACGCATTTTCTATGGCAAATATGTGTTGTGAGTTCCAAAATCAGAAGTTGAAAAGTAAGGTGAAATGGTCTAATTATGAAAACAAAGCATATGTACCACCTCATAAAAAGCCAAACAGTATTTTATCTTCTATACCCAATATAAGAAAACAGTTAACGGAAGAGGAGAAGAAGATAAGAAGAGAAAAATCATTATGCTTCAATTGTGACGAAAAATGGATTAAAGGCCATAGATGTATGGGGAAATTATTATTATTGTCCACCGATGGGAGTCAACTTACGGAGGTGACAAGTTATGATAGCTCTGATGAAGAGAATGAGAATGAAGAAGTACCAATAATTCTGAGGGGAGAGAAATCATTAATCAGCCTAGATGCTCTAGATGGGACAATCAGCCCAAAGCAATTCAGACTTTATGGATCTATTGGCAGTAATAGAGAATCAATGTTATTGGATTCGGGATCAATCCATAACTTCATTCAATCCAGCTTGGTAGAATCCCTTAAACTACCGGTGTCAAAAATTTTACCATTTGATGTGTCTACGGGTAGTGGTGATAAATTGAGGTGTACCAGAGTTTGTAGAAAGGTTAAAATTGAAATTCAAGGCACAGTTATAAAAATCGACCTGTACTTACTAGCTGTTTCTGGAGCTAATGTTGTATTAGGGGCACAATGGCTGGAAAGTCTGGGAAGAGTAGTGACAGAAGAAATGTATATGGAATTTCAATTTGAAGGCAAGAAAACTGTATGGTATGGTCAGGAATTAGTGGACGATAACCCAATGTCCAGTAGAGAGTTGACGTCTCTTATTTTACATCAGCCCATGGGATATTTTTTACACATTGAATTAATAAAAGTTGAGGCAGAAGTTGAAAAAGAATTTATTGATGAGGAAACAGAGAAGTTGCTATTGGAATTTGACGATGTTTTCGAAGTTCCAACAGAACTTCCTCCTTTCAGAGAAAGGGATCACTATATTCGTACAATCCCTAATGCTAAACCCGTTTCGGTGAGACCTTATCGATATCCTCAATATCAGAAAACGGAAATAGAAAATTTTGTTAAGGAGATGTTATATCAAGGAATTATAAGACCAAGTGAAAGACCTTATTCATCGGGTGGTCAAGAAAAGACCAAGAAGAATCGGTTGTAAAAGAAGAAGAAAAACGAAGTGAAATTACGTTTTTACCCAACTGATACCATCTTAAAAACCAATTACACTTCATTAACAATCAATTTTACTAATAAAAATCATTAAAAATAAAACTAAGAAATATAATGTATTTTTTGTATTGCAACAATGCTAAAATTAATTGTTAATCACACTACTTAACTGTGGTCAATAGTTATGACTACAACATTATTTATTAAGCTCTCACAGTCGCCTGAGAGTCGCGCATACGTTTCCAATCGAGCAGTCCCTTTAACTTTCCAATTTACAACCCCCTATCAGTCGACAATCAACGCATTTGTTTATTTGGTCTCTGTGGCGAAGTGTAACTTTCCTCATCGCGAAGTCCGTAGCTCTAGTGACAATTTGCTGTAATGATTTGTCCTTAACATTTTTTTTTCATCCACTTATTCCAAATTCCCCTACCTTCCCAAAGCTTACATACTGTGTTTGCAATCGCTACTGTTTGTCTGTTTCGAAAATCCTTAACTCCAAGTCCCACAGATTCCCTAGGCTTGGACGTCATCGCTTCCCATGAGACCTCCCTTTGTGAGCCTTAGATAAATTTCTATGCTATCGACGGTATGGCCTAGATTATGACTTGGGGAACTATTGAACTTTGGATTGTCCACCCATTGCATTCTACCCATGCAAGAAAGATTTTTTTTAGTCTATCATGTTAGAATTCCAATTAGATTGGCTATGAGTGGGTTACAATCAACGTGCTTTATGAGTTTGCTGGTGAGAGGGGTGCCGAGATATTTTATTGGGAGTGCTCTCATCTGAAAGCCTAGAATATCAACTAGCTTGTGCCTGTCGATTACCTGCTTGGTAAAAATGGTACAACTCTTTTCTTTATTTATCTGGAGGTCGAAAAAGAAGTGAATTCCCCCAATATCTTTTTTAACGTTAGGAATGATCTTATCAACGCTTTGCAAAAGAAAATCGCATCATACGCGAAGGATAAATGAATCTCTACCTAGAGACCACCGCATGTGTAAAGCTCCAATTGATGATCCGCGATTGCCTTCACTCCTTTCCTTACTACGATGTTTGACGAAATTTTAAAGTTGGAGTTTATAATGACTATCCAAGTTTGAAGCGGTGGGATGTCATCTTACTTTCTCGTATGTACGATTTTCATCACGACTGGACTGCCGAGAGCACTACTATTATACTTAGAGCTTCCTGAGTCAACATACTTGTCGGAATGCTCTTTATCCATACTTGTCGAAATGCTCTTTATCCATACTTGTCGAAATGCTCTTTATCCATACTTGTTAATTGTTAGGGGATAATTTACTGTGTGTCTTAAAAAAAAATTTGCCCCTGAGGAACATGTTCTCACCATGACTAGGTGGACTCCAAATCATTTCCATCTTGTTTTAATTTAGTGGTAGTCTTCACGTTCTGTGAAACCTAGTAAGAACGACCAATTTCCTACTTTTTCATTCTGAAGGTGTCATTTGGTTTCAAACACACTCGAATGCAACATTCAATGTAATCTTCCCTCTCTTTACAACCCAACACTCTGATTATTATTGTGGACCTTCCCTAAAATTTCGAGAGACCATCACACACCTTGATATAAATACATGTCTCTCAGCTACCAAAACATAAAATTACAATTGTTTTTCTTGGGACCATTCCTCTCATAGTCTATACCCTCCCATGTCAAGATTCCTCTCCTTACTTAATGCTGCTCTTGGGAGGTATATCATATTTGATGAAACTGGGACATAGTAGCATAGCTTTCGATCTCCCTTCCATTCTTCCCATGGAGTCCGCATTCTTAACTCTATCAAGGGATTATTTACCACGAGGTGATCATTTCGCTCTGACTATTTTCCTTGTCCAATGAACCGATCATCCCGCTCTAAGCTTAACTCTGGTATTTTATTGATTCGTTGGTCAATAAAAGAAAGAATACCAACCAAGTCTCGCATAGAGTACTCTAAATAAATGTAATTGTCTCCCCTCCTTCTCACTTCTAGTATGAATTCCAAAACAATGGATAAAAGGTCATTGTCACTATGGGTGTCCAGGTATATTTATAAAAATTCTATGGGTTGAGCCTCTAGGCTTAAGGGCCCGGTTGGTTCCCGATCCAGTTTGTCTAAACATGGGTACCATCATCTACATTACCAATACCTGGTAAGACTCTCGAGAATCAGGACACAGAAGTGGCGGGTCTGACTAAGGGGAGAATTGCACCATCTAAAATTTGGATGGGGTGTATTTTCGGGTAGGGTGGGTCGACAAAAGACATATCAAAGGAGAAATTTTCCTTTTAATAAAGAATTTGTAAGACCTGAACACCGTTCCAACGAGGTTGTTGAGGTCAGATCTAAACCCATAATCGACCCTAGCAGTAATCTGATTATCGATTCATGGTAGGTCTTTAATTTATTTTCAATAATTATTAACTTAACTAATCACAATAACTATTAAGGTATTATAAATAAAAAATTATCAAAAATTTGTCTGAAAATAAACTGGACTATATATAGGTGATATTTCCACCCAATGCAACAAAAGCACTAGAAGGAATTTTAGAACGAGTAGAATCGACATGACTTTGGCTCAATAGAAAAACAAATCGAAGTGGCTGTCGTGGAATTGTAGAAGACATCCAAAGCATAGGAGGACGATAATCAAAATCTGTCTCTCCAAACAATCAACACACGAGAAAAAACTAAAGTTATCGAACCTAATGGACCAAGTAGAGTCGGATGCCAATCAACGAAGTAAGATTAATTGGTTAACACTTGTAGATAGAAATAGTAAATTCTTTAGTGAGAAGATGAAGCAGAACTAACTACACGCAACTCCCTTCTAATTAATAGGTTCAATATCAACGGTAGTCCCTCGCACTCTCGCCATGAGCTTGAATCAAGAGCAACTGAATTCTACGAGAAAATTTTCAGAGATCGGAATATTAAAGTTGTAGATAGATGGTTCCCCAAAATTATCTCTCCCGAAATGAACCTATAGATTGTTAGAAAACCTTTTGACGAAGAAATCAAAAGAGTTATTTTCTCATTAAAGTTAGATAGCAACTAGACAACGCTCTAGGCCCTGAAGGGTTAACAACAACGTTTTATCAACATCATTGGAATCTAGTCAAGAAGGACATAATTGGGGGTAATCAATGCGATATTCGACAGAAATGGATTCATTGAGCATATAAACGCTATTTTCGTAACATTTATCTCCAAAACCTAGGACGTAAGTCAAATCAATGAATTTAGGCCGATCTCATGTGTAAATGTGATCTAGGTCCTTTCCAAAATTCTATCATGCATCCTTGCAAGAATGATAGCAGAATCACTGTCTTTCTACTTGCTTATATGCATGGGTTGTTCTACTTTGCCCTTTCGTACTATTCCATCAGGTACGGTTCTACCTCTTTGCTAATATTTCTTGCTCATAATTTGAAATTCCTAATGTGCCCAACCCACAACGAGCGACGGTCTCGATGTCCCTCCGAGTAGAATCGTATCTAGTTCCCAAAGCCTTTACAATCATCGCAAAATGTTTTTTCTCCACATATTGCACCTTGAGTTGAATTTCCTTTTGTCACCCCTCACCTCCTTCTTCCCTCACTACGATGCTTGGCGGAAATTTGAAGTTAGAGCTTATGAATTTTCATGCTTGAAACGGTGGGATACATCGTCCTTTCTCGCGTGAATAATTTTCGCCGCTAGCGGACTACCGAGAGCACTAGCTATTCTACTTAGAGCTTCCTGATCAGTCTACATAGTTGTCGGAATGTTCTTTACCCAAACTCTTTTAGGGGATAATTTCCAACGTGTCCTCGAAAATGTTGCCCCCAAGACCATGTTCTTACCATGACGATTAGGTAGACTTCAAATCATTTCCATCATATTGTTTTAATTTTTTCGTAGTCTTCACGTTCTGTGAACACATATTAAAAACGACTAATTTCGTATTTTTTTAATTTTGAAGGCGCCACTTGGTTTCCAACGCTCTTGAGTGCAACATTCAATGTAGCCTTCCTTCGCTTTACCATCCAACACTCTATTATTATTGTGGACCTTCCCTAACATTCCGAGAGACGCATCACACACCTTGGTATAAATACATGTCTCTCAGCTATCAAAGTATAAAATTACAACTGTTTTTCTTGGGACCATTCCTCCCATGGTCTATGCTCTCCCGTGTTTAATACATAATTCGACATCTCTAATCTTATTTTAATAACTGACTAGAAACATGACCCATCTTTCTTCCCATTCCTCCTCCCCCGATACCTAGTTATCATGAATCACCAACTGGTGTCCATAAAACCTACGAATAGCAAGCTTAATGATATATAGGGAAGTCTATCAATGGCAGAGAGAAAGAAGACGAGGATCAATGGGGAGCACTACTTGGTTCCGCTCCGAAGACCCCTTTCACTCTCTAAGATATCGCGGTTTTCATCCCTGATATCCTATACCAGAGTGCTTTATCAGATGTAACATTCACTACAAGAAAACAGAGAAACAGCCACGGCCAAGATGTAACATCAATGTCGGGACGATCGAGTGGAGGGTTCGTCGGAGACAATTAAGTGGTTCATCGGAATCGGACGTTTCAAAGCTATTCTCTTTCCCCTCTAATCTATGCATTACTTGCACTAATGTATGTAACTAACTTAACTGTATTACTTATTAGTTATTAGCCCCAATCCGATCATCCAACTATTTGCTAAAAGGCCGGCCTGTTCCAAGCCCACATTCATCACTATTTGCTATAAATAACTAAGAACCCCGTTGTTCTTCCTATATCAAATCAATTTAGGGTTTTGTTTCCTATCTAGGGTTTTTTTCCTCCGCCGTTCTTGTGTTTTCGCATCTCCTCGTTATCATCTTTGTTCTTGTCGTTCTTTCTTTCTTGCCATATCTATCTGCGATCCATCTAATCAATGTCTGTTCGGTGTGATGCCAGAGGCGGAGAATATACAAGTTTTTCTGCCCGATAATGAACAGGTCATATTTTGTCAAGATATCGTTTCAGTCGCTATTTCTATTGGCGATTTGATTGTTGCTTGACGATATTTTTATCTTCTCGATTTTTTTTTACTGATCGGTTATCGTAATGTTTCGTCCACAGTTATTTCTTCTTTAGGTTTTAGATCACATGGATATTAATTTAATGGGTCCCTTTTTGGAATAAGTTGGTTGCAGAGATCTTGTTGTCGTTTTGGACCCTTTGGATTTTTAGAAGCTGAAATAATGTTTATGATCATGGATTTGAATTGATTGATGATATACAGCAAGAATTCAGATCAATTATTTTGTTACAGTTTTGAAATTTCCGACAAATGTACACAGTAAATAATCCTATTCTGGATAGATAATCGCAGATCGATTGATTTGGGACATAATGTCATGACATTATAGACTTAATATTATCATTATTATATGATCTTATCTTACTTTGGAATTCTTCTCGTCATCTCGGCGCCGCGGTTTAAAATATTCGGCGGAGAATTTTTGGTCCAAGTCAGTGGTGTTGGTAAATTCCTCAGACTCGATACATCGAACACTTCGATGAATCTTTGATCAGAAATTCTCGCTTTTGCTCCGGCAAATCTTTGGTATTCATCGAATATGGACGTTAAACACCAGCTCTGTAGCTTTCTTAAACAACCCACAACGCATCCTGTTCGATGCTGTTTATATAATATTCAGATCATCAGATTTCAAAATTGGTAGTTTATTTTTTTTAATATTTTGTTGACTGGTGTTTCTTTATTTTTTTTTACCTTGCCTCTTTTGCAGTGGATCAGAATTGGGTGATTCCTTACATCTGCAACAGTCAGTCGGAAGGAAAAATATTTTAGATCCATGGAAATTAAGATTTTTTTCTATGAAATTATGGGTTATGTTTATACCAAGTAAGATTTTGAGTGATTCACGGATCGTTTCATCAGGAATGTTAACAAAAGGTTCCTGCAAATAAATTATTTTTAATATCAAAATCAAGAGATCATCATTCATTTTTTGTTCATTCTTGAAAAATCGGTACCTTTGTTCCATCAATACCGAATTGGAAAAGAGTGATTCCGTTTGCATCAAGGAATTTCATGTTGGTTTCAGAGTATGATTCTGGACAGAGATACCTATCAAAAATATCACATGACAGATTGATTCAATTATCTAAAAAGGAATGAAAATAACTTGAATATAGAGTATAATAATGTTAATTCTTACAAAATTGATTTGAGTTTCAGAGTCCTTAGGAAGCTGAAGTTAGTTGACATATCTGGGAAACCAGACCTGAAAACACCGTTGTCCACCATAGAGAAGTTGATAGGAGGAACAAGGAATCCTCTCCGAGCATCTACCATCACCTTTTCAATCATATTTTGTGCAGATGGAGATTGATTAATCACAGTATCTCTTCCAGAATCTTCACTATCATTCTCTTTCAACACAAGGCCATTTAAAAAAACATTCATATCTTTGCAATCACCACCAGCATCAGCACTCATCTTAATCTGCTGATGTACATGAGCAGCAGCAGTAGAAGCAGCAGCACCGCCATCCTTGTTTATGGAAACACCCATTTTTGTTATCACTGCTAATTTATCGCCGCCTCCGATCTCAAAGACGGACCGGAGTGGCGTTTGAGACGTGCAGAAAGATGGGTAGGATTTTTAATAATCAGAATGGGAGAGAAGGGGAAATTTGTGGATGTTCAGATACTCTGATGTTTGATAGAGTTCTTGGTGATGTCTTGCAGTCTTTATATATTCTTTTTTTTCTTCATTCCAGTTAATATTTTAATAACAAGTTTGTAGTCTTATCGCGTGCACAATGACCAGGTTTCAAACTAGATTTTTATTTTTTTGACAGCAAATATCTCCTTTCAATTATCCAAGGGTGAATTTTTTTATCTAAACAGAGAGGTAAACACAAGCAACTCCAGATCAGGTAATCTTGCTTAATTACTTGATTGATTATAAAACAATATCTTCTGCTTTGAAACTCTAATATTAAATGAGTGTCATATTCAATGTATCTTACATAGTTACATTGGTAGTTTATTTTATTTAGAACACTTGTTATAACCACTAATTGGAAGCAATTTATTATCAAGATTTTTTTCTTAGTTTTCTGCTGTTCACAAGAATTTGATTGGATGTAATCTTTTACTTTGTCAATTGCCTACGTGTTTGCCTTTACTTCCAAGTTTTTATTCTGGTCTTCAAATCTAGAACTATCTCTTTCTAAGTTCTTCATCTCTTTGATTGAATATGCTATGGATCTTTTAGATTCGTCCAATACCACTTTTTTATAGGTGCTCTTCTGTTGAATCCTAGCAGTGACTGTCCTACTTGTTTCAATGCTAGCAGGGACTACCCTACTTGTTTCAATGCTTGCAGTGCTTTGTTTCATTATCTTTGATCACTGGTTTGGAAGTTAGGACCGTTGACTCTACTACAGCTTTGTTTTGAATTCCTTTTCAGAGAGTTGTCCAAATTTGATTTTTCTTTCTTTCTTTTGAGCCAAAACTAATGGCAGACGGAACAAAGATGTTTCAATTTGGTTATCTAATCTAAAGTTTCATTTCTAAGTTGTTTTACAGCCGCCTTTTTGAATGGAAAGTGGATAAGTATAATTTTATGTAGTGGTATTTTTGTACTTCGAATGTTATCGTTTTTTTTAGTACTGAAACTCTGCAGATGCCCATTTGATGTGTTATGTAGACAACTATTTTGATTATAGATGTCTAATAAAATTTATTATTGATGATATTAAAATGGGTGGCAATAAATACTTTCTGAGTTTGTTGAGTTTAGTAATTGGAATGAGTACTTACGATACGATTTTAACACGATGCGAACATGATACTTTCATAATAGTGTTTAGTTAGCGTCAAAAGTTTTAACACGATTAATAATAGTGTCGATTTAGTGTGTTGAATAGATACACAACTTTCTGTGCCCTTTTAGTAAAGTGGTACTCGGTAGTTGCAATTGAGATTTTATCTATGGTTTCAATTCTCCTTTCCAATGGCTCCGGGCTGAGTATTTATATTGTTTTGTGAGTCGAGCCTCCTAATTCCTGGATTGCACTCGCTGTATTTTGACTATTTTCCAAATGTCGAGTCTCTGAATATCGACCGCTGTTAAAATTTCGCGCCGTGAGCGAGTAAATGCGAGTGTTGAAATTAGATGTCGGGCCAAATGCGTTTCTTGGGTTGATTTGATATGATAAGCAACTTGGTAGATTTTGGAAATTTGGATTTTGATCATTTTTTTAGTGATTTGCTTTTTTAATGCACTTATTAAAGAAAATTTTGCAGAGTCTCAGAGGTAAGTTGGAATTTATAAAGATTTTAAAAATGCCACGTAAGAGTCCTGGGATATTTAAATCCTTCCGTTAATCTCTCATCTAACGGTGTGAAAAATTGTTATTATTATCATTTTTTTTTGCGGACTTTATTTTGAGAAAAACCGCCGCTGAGATTTAACTATCTTATTTTCGTTATCACATTTCATATTTGAAGTTTGTCCTATTAAAATAAATAGAATAACTATGTTTTTCGGATTCGGGTTAGATTAATTGAGTGTCCTAAAATATCCTTATTTTAGTATTATTTTCGCACTTTTAAAATTCTGGCGTGATCAAAATATCAGATGATGATGATAGTGACAGCTTATCTAAAATGTCTATTAAAAAAATCAAAGATGGCGGGTCTGGAATTTGGATTCATTGATCCGACAAATAATCTCTTAACTTATTATTGGAGATCCGTGTGATATCAAACCCCACCACCACTAATGACTGGATCTTAGATCTTAGATTACCCGATTGATTACTAATCGAATTCATTAAGATAAATTTAAGATCCGAATAATAAAATTAAGTTCGTTATAGATATAGATCCGTCATTGAATATTTTACTAAAAATACCCCTAAATAATTATATTATTTGATTTCAGGACATCTTCTTCTTAACTTCTTTGATCTTTCATTCTTTCCTGTATGGTGTGACTGGTGAGTGGTGTCAGAGGCCGACTTCCTTTCCCTCGCTTCGAAGCAATCTACTCCTTCTCCTCGCCCTTCACTCTATCACCGTCGTCCACCGTCGTCCGTCGGACATACTTACTTACCTTCTATGCTTCGATCTCCTTCATCGTGACGAAATGACGCCGTGTCAGCAAATCTGGGAGGAAGGAGAAGACGGGAAAGAAAAGACGGTCTTACCGGCGGGAAATCCCGAAGAGATTATCAACTACATTCTCCGATCACTCCTCCCTTTTCTCCTCATAGCATCTCCGGCCGTCAAGTCTTTCACGACGAAATGGCGTGGTCTTCATTCGAAACTTAACCAACTCAACATGTCACTCTCTTCCATTACATTTTTCTCCCACCCGTTGTTCCCTACTCTCCTCCCATCTCTCCTCTCCACGCTCGTCTCCCTCCGATCTATTTCCATACGATGTACTGACTCGTCGAACTCCGGTGGAAAGCTCTTGCTTCAGTCTGACCTTGACATTGCGTCGTCCTCTCTCGATCTTCATTTACACGACTTGCAACTGCTCCTCCCTCTTTTGTTCAAACCGACTGGGAGTCGAGGGGAAAGTGATCTTGATGAGGCGAATGCTATCGTTCTTTCCCACCCGACTCCGTCGTCTTCGAAAGAAGACGTGTCTCTGTTCGTCCGTGATCTCTTCGCGAGGCTTGTCATTGGCGATGCTGAACTGAAGAAGAAAGCTCTTGATTCTCTCCTTCGGCTTCTTCTGGAATGTGGATCGATTGCAGCCAATCTCTTTGTTGAGGAGGTTGATATCAATTGCCTTATCCATCTTCTAGATTCGAACAACCAGTCCAGTGCTATCCGAGAACTAGCAGTCGCATCAATTGCCGCGTTAGCCTCCACATCTGAGGTCTCCAGGAAGGTTATTTTTGAGGAGGGCGTTTTGGGTCCGCTTCTCCGACTTCTCGACTCTGGTTCGACTGTTTCTCGAGAACATTCTGCTGATGCTATTGCGACGATCACTTCCGATCCAAATAATGCGTGGGCTGTTGCGGCGTATGGTGGTATTGCAGTTCTTATAGATGCTTGTCGTTCGAGTACTGGAGGTTCGACGGAGACTAGAAAGAAAGCATCTAGTTCTCTTCGGAATGTGGTTGTTGCCAGTGTTGGGGGAGATACTAAGGAAGCAATGGTGGAAGAAGGGGCTATTCCTGTTTTGCTAGAGATGTTGGGAGACTCTGATACCACGATCCAAAAGAACTCTGCACATTGTCTTTGGATCTTAGCTTCCAGTGGAGAGAGTTTTAGGGTTTTGATTCTCAAACAAGGTGCATTGTCGAAGATTCTCCAGCTTTTTCATTCTTGTGACAATCCAGAATTGATGGAACATGTTCTCCGTCCGCTCCATGTTCTTTCTTCTTCAATCAGTGCTGCAAAAACATTGTCTGGGTCATTGGTTTTCTTGTCCCGATTGGCTGATTTGATCGGACAGCATCACTGTCAGCACTTGGCTGCTTCGCTTCTTTTTAATCTTTCGATCAGCGATGATGCGAAGCGGTTGATGGCAGGATGTATGGGAGCATTGGTAAAAATGATGATGGAGTTGCCCAAACCAGCAGGATCACATGTAATTGCAGCACGGGTGCTTGTTTCGCTGTTGAGCATTAGATCCAACCGGAAGGAGTTGTCCAAGGATGCAAAGAGCATGACCAGGCTAGTGCAAATGCTGAATCCTAAGAGTAATGATGGATTGAGTAAAAATCTACCTGTTTCGGTGGTTTTGGCATTGGCAGAAGATCGCGGTGGTTGTAGGAAGAGGATTGTAGCAGCCGGAGCATGCCAACATTTGCAGAAACTGGTGGAATTGGACGTGTCCGGAGCGAAAAGAGCATTGCAGAGAATTTCTGGAGGCCGATTTAAGAATCTATTCTCCTCTATTACATGGAGGGAATGATCGACAAATCCATTAAATGGTGGAAATTATTCAAATCTACAAAATTATATAGGTAATCAAATGTTTATTCTTTTCGTTCCTTATTTAGAAATTTTCTTCATTGGTAATTCAATTATCAATCTTCATTTACCTCGTCTTTAATGAACTTCAATCATTTATTCTTCATTGCTAATTCAAATATCCTATCTTTAATGACCTGATCTTATCTTCAAGTGTTGTGTGTCTTGAACTTTTGATTCTCTCTCAGGTTGTATCTGAAGTGTGCGTAATTTCTTCTGGCTAGTTTGAAGGTGTCAACAGAAAGGAAAGAACAGAATTCTATAGATTTTTACATGGTATGGTCACTGTTTTTCTTTTCTTTCTTTTCCTTGAGAAGGATTAAGAATAGGTGAGTGACAGGAGGTAGAACAAAAGAGGGGGAGAGTGAAGCTTTTATGCTGAAGCTGCCTTGTTGTCTCGTATACAACAGTGTTAGTGTGGAAATAATATAGTCTTATAATCCCTGCAGCTACAGACTAAGCAGAAATATGGATGCTGATTTTTAAGGAGTGTCCTGTTTAATTTATGTTTTTGGTTTGGCTTGATTTTTCTCTAGTTACGAGGAAGTTTTACCTTTATTTAATTTTGGCCAGCTGCTGTATCTTTTTTTGTCGTTATTTTGCCTTTGTTTTATGTAAATTAGTCCGATTTAAGTTTGTAATAGCAACCCATAGTATAATGTAATGAACTTGTCAAGCTGTTATGAAATTTGATGGAAAAAAAATGAAGATATCATGGTCCATAAGTGGCTAAGTGCCATGTCCTTTCATTTATTATTTGATATAGTGTTTTTTCTTCGATTGCTGGCATCAGCTGTATTATTGCTGGCAATCCGGCATGACTGCTTCTGATTTAAGATAGAGTTCCCACTGTTTATCATGTGTCATTTATTGTATAATCCAAAACTCCAAATATGCATTCTGGATTTATAAGATTTGGAATTTGGAATGAACTGAACTGATTCAGCCATGTAGGTATTCTTAAGTCTTAACTTTATGGCGACATGCATGGTATCTTTATTCTACCAGCTGTTTAAAAGATTAAAAACAGACAAGTTTTTAGCACGGGTCTGATATGATGATGGAGGATTGGAGACTGCTGCAATTAACATAGGATACTTCATATTCTACCAAGATGGTATTAGTTTGATGGTAGTTGTAAAAGTATTAAGCTTTTCTACTTCTCTATTCTCAGATTCTTATGCATTTTAAAAGTGTTTTTTAATTATTTTTTTAAGCATGTTTATTAATGTGTTCCATCTTAAATGCTAAATTAAAAATACAGGTGAAGATAGGAAATTGCACTGGCAAGTTGCAGTAATTTGCAGCCATCACATGGTAATAATTCAGTTTCTTTTTCTATCTCTTTTAACTTTTCTCACCTAGGTTGTTATTTACACCAATTAACTGTCTTTACAGGTGTTAGTTTAATTAGTTTTATAACCACCTAAAATTAATAACTTGCAACTTGCAAGATTTGAGACATGTCTGTGTCTTTGAACCCGTGGATTTTCATTTTTCAATGTATGTTTCATAGCTGTCAATTTTAGTGTCAGTGGAGTTTCCTGTGTATAAAAAGAGCCCCTGGTCTTGCTAGTTGCAACTCCTGTATGATTATGGACAGACTTCTGTCATCTTATTCCACACTTACCAAATCAATGCTGATTTATTGTCACTTTGTTGCCGGGTTTTGAAAGAAAAAATTAGCTTTTATCAACTTATTTTGTCATCTTTATAAAGTCTAAAGTAATTTTGATTTTTATTCAATTTTTTATTATCAATTTGATGTTTTGATCAGTTTTTGTTATTGTTGGTATAATGGCCCGATCATTGGGCCAAGAACCACACAGGCCCACAGACCTCTGCCATATAAACCCACGAGTTTAGAGGCTCGTCTTGTGGGATAGTATAAATATCTTCAAAACCGTTGGGGAGGGACCGGTAGATTGAAAAAATTTCACTTGTAATAAAAAAATAGACTTTGACTGAACGATATATATGAGTGAGTAAGAAAATTATTCTTTTTTCACATACCATCATTTATTATTTGAAATTGTGAATGAGAAATAGTTACATATATATAGGGCGCTTTTTTGTTGCGGTTCGTCCGCACCAAAAACTTGTTGCGGACATTGCCGTTCCGGCCGTCCAACCACGTTCAATTCCCTATCGACTGTTCACGCGCCGTCTGTCTCCTACACAAGTGATGGGTTCCGGTTTCGGTTCTAGTCTTGTGATTTTGGGATTCCGCGGTTCTAGATGAAAAGTAGCCATGCCGGACATCCGTCGGATTTGAAATCTGACGAATCCGTGGACCATCTGCAGTGAACTTCATGTGCAGACATATATATATGAAATCTCAATGTATGAAACATTCTACATACTACATATATATATTAGTTATATCTAAATAGTTAGCTATTGACCTCATACTAAATAGTTAATTACATATATATTGGATTAACTTCATACGGGTGGTAGGAACATACACAATTGATAAAAAAATACGATACGATTTCAACACTACACATTCATAATAATGTCGGATTAGTTTCGAAAGTTTTGATAGATTAATAATAATTTTGGTTTAGTGTTTGTCTCTAAAAATACGACACGATACAATTATACGAAACGACATACACACACGAAAATATTATATTATTAATTAACTATGTTTTGTAAATTTGTAATAGATATACAATAATATTTTTATATAAAATACCTTATATTCTATATAAAATATTGTACCTAAGGGTAAGAACGGGGCGGTCCTGGTCCTGCCCTAGTATCCGTCCCATTTTAGAAAAACAGGATGCGAAACGGGACGGATCCGTAACGACCGTTTGAAAATATAAAATAAATTTTTTTATAAAACATAAATTATAAAAAATAATTAAAAAATTAAATCTATTTCATTTCTAATGAAAATTCAACTTTATGGGGGGAAAAATAGTTGCTCATATATATTATGGAAATGGTTCTTATGAGATATCTGAATTATAGTTCTTGAGAAACCCATTGCATTTCACTTTTCATTTTCGATCATATGGTTCATCAACATCTGAATTAATTTATTAATATCTAGATCACATTTTTAGTTTAGTTATCTTACCTTTTTTTCTCAATTAAAACTAAAAATGGACGAGGAATGTTCAAATTACAAAATAGAGAATAATAAAAAAAAAAGTTTATTGACTCTCTCATTAGTTATAAAATAACTAGATACGTTGTTTTAGAAAACTGATCTCTCGTACTTTTGTTCAACCTAAACTTTACTGATTCATACTTTACCACTCAGGGTGGATGGAATCAAGAGCTTTTTTAAAGATATTGATAAAATTTAGAACTTTAAAATTCTAAGTGATTTAACTAATTAACTGTCATGTAATCATGAATCAATAAAAATGGTGGGAAAATATTTAGTTTGTTTTAAATGATTTAAGTTCTATTTATTATATATAATTTTTGATGCATCGTATCTTGAATGTATCACCGTACGTCATCAAATTGTAATCATTAACATTTAATCCAATGATTTAAATAATATACTGTACAAAATACTATTACGTACGACGTAAAATAATGTATTACAAAGATATTAACACATATACGACGTTCGATCTAATAGACAACTTCGAAATGTACGACCCACCTAAATACTATATTATAATTTTTATTTAATTTTCAGAAGGTAGGTTTTTACTTTGGTGGAAAACACATGAGGTTAAAAACACAGAATCGTGTCTAGCCTAGAGAAGCAAACGTCTAAAACTAAAAAACCGCCAGAAGCCACAAGCTCTCATCTTATAAATCAAAGAATTAATCTTTTCATTTTTGTTGTAGCTTCGCTTGTAAACTGATCATGGCAGGAACATCCACCTTCAACAACTCTCTGCTCAATACAACTATCATCTCCATATCTCGATCAACACAGTCCAACACTACAGAACGTTGCTTCCTCCCTCTCCCAATCCGTCACCAACAAGCCAGTCTTGCTCACCGGGTTGGTCTCCGACACCGCGTTTCCGTGACGACCGATGACGATGAGTGGGGACCTGATCCTAGAGAGTCCGGCACTATTCTGCGTCCTATGGCTGTTGAGGAGAAGCTGAGGATTGGAGATGAGGGGAAAATTGTGGAGCTGAAGAAGCTACTCAAAGAAAAGCTTTATGGGACAGATCGTGGACTCATGGCTTCCAGTGAGACTAGAGCTGAGATTGTGGAGATCATCACGCAATTGGAGGGGCTCAATCCTACTCCTGCTCCTACTGAGACTCTTACTCTCCTCAACGGCAAATGGATTCTCGCGTAAGTGCAAAATTAATAAATAACCTAATTTCAATTTCGCCATTTCCCCCCTTTTTTTTAACAACCCAATTGGGATTTTTTTATTTATAAATTAATGGTTACCTTGAAAATTGCAATTAGATCAAATTAAGTTGTATCAATCCCAAAATTCTTGGTGAAGAACCAATAATCCCTGACTGATTTTTGATGAAGCTTTGGTTATAAAACCTAACTATCAACTATTCAATAAATTTTGCTTTACTGGAATTTGCATAGTTTCAATGGTTTCTCCACCTTAACAACTTTGATCAGCTTGCTTGATTATTTTTATTCACTTCTTGGATTCGATTGATGGGGTGGATGTATACACAATGGATGTTTTTTTGTACTCGAAATCTGGACTGATGATTGATCAGTTTGTTTATTTATTTATCATCCACAGATACACATCTTTCTCGGATCTTTTGCCGTTGCTTGCGATTGGGAAGGTGCCTCAGTTAGTGAAGGTGGATGAGATTTCTCAGGCAATCGACTCCACTGCATTTACAGTTCAGAATTGTGTAAAATTCAAAAGCCCTCTTGCTAGCACTTCACTGACCACCAATGCGAAATTCGAAATTCGCAGCCCCAAGCGTGTACAGGTACCCAATCAATCAATCAATCAAACAACCATCTGCAAACTATGATATCCGATTCTGTTATTTATAAGTTGTGAACATCTTAATCATTGTTGCAGATCAAATTTGAAGAAGGTGTTGTAGGTACCCCTCAATTGACAGACTCCATTGTCGTCCCCGACAAGATGCAGTTTTTCGGACAGAATATTGATCTGTCGCCTTTCAGCAGCGTGATCACTTCTGTCCAGGATGCAGCAACATCAGTCGCAAAAACCATCTCCGGTCAGCCACCACTAAAGATCCCAATAACCAATGACAAAGCTCAGTCCTGGTTGCTCACAACATACCTTGACTACGAGCTTCGGATCTCAAGAGGTGATGGTAGCAGTGTCTTTGTTCTTCTCAAGGAGGAAAGCTCACTCTTAGATAACTAAACCATGCTCATAAACTATACATAAACTCACAGACTCATTATAAACAATGTATTTATAAAATCTTTGGTCAATACAGAAGAATCCTTCTAATATATTGGTAGATCCGTCATTCATAAAACATCCTACAGTTATCAGTTTTTTTTGTCTTTTACCGACCACATCTCGAGATCAGTATCACATTTTGAGATCAAATATCTTAACCTAACTTTATATTTTGACAACTCATTGAAATTCCTCCCCCCCCCCCAAAAAAAATAGATGTGTGTTTTGATAGATTTTTGCATTAATTGAAAATGCCAACTTGTGGAGATTCTGGTGGAATAAGCTACCTACCTCTTCACAACTAAGATTGATTGTCTCATTGTTGTCCTTCTCACTAGAAGGTGATGTAGTCTTGGTTTTAAAGCTAAGTGATCTTGAATAGCTAGTGCAAGTGGTTCTCATTAACTATTAGGTTCGAATGTCTTATCAACTATACAGTGAGATTCGAATCCTAAACTCTCATAAACATTAATAGTTACTGTGATCAGTTGAGCTAATTTTTCTAATTAAGGTTGATGAGTGGTGGTGACTACCTTATGTTTGTCTTACGACTGACTAGTCGACTTAGTTGATCTCTGTCGATTCTAATCCTTGTCTTCCTTCGGAGAGGAGGAGATCGACCCTAGATGGATTATGGTTGTGTGGGAGTATCGAGCCCCCAGGTGGACACAAGCAAATGACGGGCAAACACATTTTCCAAATTCTAAAGTGTTTCTGAAACCAAGATGAGAGAAAGGGGGGTGCGGAAATCTGAAACTAAACAGTCGAGATAGGAAGTATGTGAATTTCATGTTTTATTTTGAGTATCACTTGTAACCTTCAGGCATACCTCCATGGGGTCAGGTTCAGCGATGCTCACTGCTGCGTGATGTACCATTTTTTGGTTTATACATAAATAAAAACAGAATACACAGAGAGATTAGCTCAACCAATCACATTAACTGTTAAAGTTTTTGAACGTCTAAAAATGATAACGTAAAACAAATTGCGGACGTGTCAAAAATATAATGTCATCAAAACAATAAAAAAACCTAACTACTTCATCACAATACCAGATTACGTATGAAATGTATACCCTTAATATATATCGTTGAGTACAAGAAAAGGGTACTACTTAATCACTTATATATAAAGCTAAGTTTTAACAAAAATACCAACTTAACTAGCAATAACATATATTTAGAATTTTTTTCTACTGAAAACATTTTAACGACAACCGATCATAATTTTATATCATACAATGCCAAAAAAAATGAACGGCCAAGATGACTTGGAGTGTAGTTCAAATATAGAAGCATGTTGGTTTTGACTTCCATAATTTTTGTTCACATTGAAGAGAATGAAAAGCTGACTTAACCTATTGATGTAGTAGTTGGGCAATTTTTTGTGTACTTTGTTAGCTTGTATTAAGGTTTTCGATTGTTTAAGATTTGAGTTTTGATGTGTAAGTATTTTCATTACCATGTGATCAATGATATATTATACGATCTTAATGTAAATATTTTTACTTGTAAAAAATTATTCTCATAACTATTATGAGAGTTCAGGGTTTGATTGTTACTATGTACAGATTTTTATTACGATTTAACCAATAATATATTATGAAGTAAGGTAAATATTTTTACTTGTAAAAAGTTATACTACATTATCAAAAAATATAACAATTTTAAAGTGAGCTCCTCTTGGTAAGTCTAAAAACGTTCATGAAATCCTGATCGATCAGCTATTTTATCTGAATTTTCCCCCCTTCATCTTACATTAATCCCAATGTATACTATTTTTTTAAATGTGAAAACAAGATTTTACGAGCGTTTTTGAACTCATTGAAGATAGACTTTCATAAAGTTTTTTCTTAAAAAATATTCCACTTCTACTTTAACTTATTCCTTAATTTACACCACAATAAGTATATAACTTTGTTATATTATATAATTCTGATATATGGTTAGGATGTTTCATTAAATTTTTCCTGGGATTTAAATTATGATATTTGATATATCAATAAGAAATAAACATTTCTACTTATAAAAAAAATCCACTTCCACTTTAATTTACACTTCAAGTCCGAAATAGCGCGGAAACCCTTTTCCCACGTCTCATTCCGCGTTATTGACTTCTCTCCCTTTCTATCATGGGTATAAATACCGTAACAAGAAACGCCACCGTGAGAAAAGCGGAGGAGATGGAGTGACTGTGTGTTTTGTTCGAGAGAGAGGTTAGGAGAGATCCAAATCGATCTACGGTGATCCTATCTCTTCGTCTCTCCGACTCCGACGAGAGATCCGACTTGATCGGAGGGATATGAAGATGAAAACGAAGTGAATAAGTCTGTCTGTCAATCCATCCATCGATAATCTCATCTCTCTCTCTTGTTTGTTTGTTTTGGATCGCCGATCGGATTTCCGCGGAGGATCGGTAATATACTGCACGTTTCTTTCTCTTTTTCTCTTGTCGGTTTTGTGCTGTTCCGGTAGTGCTCTTTGTTGCCTTTTTGGGGGTTTGGGGATTCTTGTGTTATTTTTTTGGTACGTTCAGAGATGCCGGAGAACAATGCTGTTTCCGATTCTTCCGAAGTGTCTGTTGAGAATCTTCAAGGTAACTACTTGCTTCTTCTTTCCTTCGATCTTCCGCAGATCCATGTGATTCTTCTTTTTTTTTATCTGGTTTGTTTTGTTTTGTTGCGTGGGACGATAATACGATCTGATTCTTACTGGTCCTTTCTGTTTTTTTTGCTTGCAGAGTCTATTGAGAATATTAAGATCGAAGACGCCGATAAAGATTTGGAAGGAGGAGCGCTTCTTCCTCACTCAAACAATGTGATCGGTGTTAAAGAAATGGATGCTATAGTACAGAATGGTCGTGCAGTTCCCGACTGCATATATTTCTTAAAGCATGGAATCTGTGGGTATGGGAGCAATTGTCGCTACAATCATTCTGTTCGTGGTCAGGTTTGTAACGATATTGTCTTCTATCTATAAATTATAATTATACACACCATTTCTGGTGCAGTCAGTGTTTGTGCATACTTCAAAATCCTTTCAGAACCACGATTCTTCGAAATAATTGATTCTTACCCCTCTGAAGTATTTGATTCTAACCTTTTTATGGTCAGCAATTTCAAATAATAGCTATGATGAAGAAGCTCTGCATCAGATTCAGAGTGTATAATTATAAATTTATGATATTTGTTTCTTAAACATGTGATGTTTTATTATTTCATCGGATAGTCGGAAACGGAAAATTTAACTTATCTAGAGAAATAAACTAACGAACTTCCATTTTTTCTTCTGAATGAATTAGTTACATAAACCAGTATCATTGTATTAAATAGTTTTATTGATTATTAATGGTCATAATTGTAATTGGTTCTTTTCTTCCTATAATTTTTATACAGGAACATATATCTATAAGTGAGCTTCCTGAAAGAGTTGGGCAACCTGACTGCCAGGTACAGAAAAAAAATTGTTTTATTTTTCCCAAAGGCGTTATCAATTTCCTTATTTGAAAGTTTGCCGTAGATGTATTGGTTTCTTATAACATGGTTAACAGTTTTGTTCTAAAATCGTTTTTTGATTTCTTTCTTCTTAATTTTATATTGATCCTTGATATTTATAATATGAAATATGCAGATTGTTATGATATTTATTTTATCGTAAATTATTTTAACGAGACATGCAACTTCTCTGATGTATTCCCAGTTAGTGGTTGTATGCTTATTAGTATTGATTGGACTGTCACCTAAACTTATCTACTTCTTTGGAAATTTGTTTAATCAATTGAATATGTTTATTCGATGTCTGAGCACTCTAGTAGCATTTGATTGAAAGACTTCCTTCCGTTTCAAGTGCTTGAGTTCTTGGGAAATTCTTTTTGAGAAAAGACTTGAGAAAGAAAAGTCAACCATAGTCTTACTCTCGAGAAAAGAGTAAAAGACTTAAGCGAGAGTCAATCATAATCATGAGCAAGTTTTAAATATTTGTTATTTGGTTCTGGCAAACCCTAAACAAAATTATAATAAACAAAAAATAAAAAGAGCACTTGGGGTTGTATAAGAAATAAAAATATAAGTTTGCTAAAACTCTTGAAAAAAAGTTGAGGAATTGGAGCATTGGTGGTAGCAAGATTTACATGTAGAGCTTCAGCTAGTTGGCTAGGAGTAGGAGGCGATTGATGATGTTGGAAATCTTCCTGATGCATTGATCTAACCAGATTAACCCAAATATTTGAATATTGCTGATTGTTGGTATCTGTCGGCATGTAAATCTTCTGTTAATGCAAGGTCTAATGGTAAATTATTTTGTAATTAGATAGCTACTTTGGATTTTATTTACTTCTGGAAGCTTCTGTATATAACAGAATTCTTATATTTACCCATGATCCGATCATTGCTGATCTAAAAGATCATCAGTTATATAAATGGAAGGGTGGCACTGGGTACCTTGTATTTTTGTAAAACTCATGGAATTTGCTAATCTTGTTCAGATTACACAAACATTCTAGAATCTAGATTGATTTTTTTAGGAGTTACAAAGGCGCATCTCATGAATGATTCGTCTCAATTCTAGGTATGCTCTGAACATTATAGCAATATCGATATCTGTTGAGAGATTAAAGTCCTGACTCCTGACTGGTAGCAAACAGAATATGTTAGGTCAAATGGACTGATTACCATGAGACGATCAGTCCAGTGATAAAACGATGTCAATTCACCATTTCATCTCAGCCTTATGAACACAGTCTCAAGGAGGTGGAAGACAAGTCATATAGATATTTCCAATGTGTTCTTTCTTTGTTTTTGGAGGAACGAATTGTCATGTCTCAACCTGTTGGGTTTCTCAATGAGAAAAAACAAAACAGTTTGTGCTACTGAGGAAATCACTCAGATATGACTGGAGCACCTTCAGAGAGGTATTAGATTTTTCATTACATGCATGAATATAGATAAGGGTATTCTCCTCCATATTCGAGTAAAGAAGATGGGAGTAGATTGCAGGGTTTGGTGGTTTGTAGAGGGGTGATGTGGAATTATGGATGATTTTGAAATGGGTTGGTGGATTTCTCTCATGCTCTGTGACACTTAGTTTTATAAATATTCTTTGATTCGTAAAGACAATCATATGTTTCTAATTTTATTGACGGTTTTTCTTTCTATCGAGCCTAAGCCGCTTTTTTCATTATGTATATCTTCAGCAAACCCTAAAGACATATACACATAATAAATTATGAATATGCATTTTGTAGCTTGATATTGTATTATTGTGTAAAAATCCTAGTTAGACTAAAATTAGAAACAAAATTATTGTATTTAATAAAATCAATAAATGTAGAGGGACTAGGGATGGTAGGGGAACAACTATCAAATATAAATACTCTATAGTACCAATTTATTGCTCCCAATGGAATGATAGTTTAGTTATCCCTATTCCATAAAGATGGGTATGCTTACTTCAAATTGTCTTTTTAGCTTTATTTTGTTTCCCTAATTAGTCTTTTGTAATTTTTGCTTTCGGAATTTTAAGCTTATATTTTGCTATTTTTTTTATCAAAATAGAATAAGGTCAATTAACCATTTTAATTAGAATTTAATAAGTTTGTACCATTTGATAAGTAATCCTAAATTTGAAATTTCCAACATGACCTAAATAATGAAATATAATTTGAACATTTTATCATTTTAATGCAGCATTTTCTCAGAGCAGGATCCTGTAAGTATGGTTATACATGTAAGTATAATCATCCAAAAAACAAGCTTCATGAAGGACCATTGTCATATAACAGTTATGGTTTACCTATGCGTCAGGTGAATTTTTATATTTTCTTGTTTGTAAGAATTACTTGTGCATTAAGCTTTTTAATCATTTACATTGTCTCTTTCTTGTTGCTTTGTTGTTTCTTTTCCATTTTACCTGTTAGTTTTAGAGCTTAAGAAGTTTATATTCAATCTTTATCTCGTTATGCTCACTATTTTCTTTTATACAGGACGAAAAGTCATGCCCATATTACATGAAAACAGGATATTGTAAATTTGGGATTTCTTGCAAATTTAATCATCCACAGCCTGCTGCTGGCCATGAAAATGTATATCATATGCCAGGATCTTCTGTCTGTGCACCTCTTGGGTCATCTACAGCATCTTCATCAGGATTGCCTTTGACAGGTGGCATTCCAGCTTGGTCTCCAAGACCTTACATATCCAATCCACCGATAAATGGTCTTTCGTCTTATATGCCTTTTGTTTATCCTCCACTTCATGGTATCATTCCTGCGCAACATGGATTGAATTCTTACATGGTGAGATGTTTTAAAACGTTTGTTTTTCTAACTGGTTTTTTATTGTTCATGTTATTTTTTTAATATTGTCTTAAACCTGGTTTTCTATGCGCCGTTTATGCGCCGCATAAACGACCATGCGGTTTTCCAGACCCCCGCATAGATGTTCTATGCGTTTGCGGGTCTGGGGCGGGTCGGGTTGGGTAATAGGGTTTTACCCATAAAATTTTTAAAAAAACCCCAAAACGCATAGAAAAATAACCCTAAGTTTCCTCCTCCCTTCCCCCTCCCGTCGGACATTAACGGACCAGGCTGATCAGCAGTAGAACTCCGGTGAGCGTTCCTTAGAGCTGAAGTTGAAGAGGATGTTGAGCAAGCTCCTTAGAGCTTAGAGCCTTAGACTATTGTTAATTATATAGTTTTAGACTTTGTTATGCAATTTCTATTTACTATTTAGACTTTTAAACTTTATTGGGTCATTGGAACACTTTTTGCTATATTATATTATTCATGTATTATGGAAATATCAGGGGTAATTTTAAAAAATACATGTAAATATAACATGTCGCATATTTACGTATATGCGCGTATACGCATATACTTATATGCTTAAAATGCCATCGCATGAACGCATAGACGCATAGAAAACCTTGGTCTTAAAAAGTTAAAACTAGGAAAGATAGTATATTAGTATGTACTTAAGTACTTTAAGATAAAAGATAGTTAGCAATTTTAGAAATAAATAAGGTTCTTAAATACAACGCATTTATTTTTTAAACTTATTTTTGATTCTATATGTTATTTTTTAATTATTATTTTCATACACCGTTTTTTTTTATAATATCATTAAGTTGAGACAATAATTGACTATGAAGACATACCCATGCAGTTTTTTTATACTAAACGATGTTTCTATCTTAATATACCATTTGGTTATTTATTTTTGAATCTTCATAGTTGATTAATTGCTTACTAGAATACATTATTTTTTTTTCCATTTAGAACTTATCAATCAAAAGATTCAAAACTCTATGTTGCTTTAAACCATATCATATTTTAATGATCGATAGTTGAATTTTAGGAGTTTATGCATGACAATTGATAAGTCAGTCGTACATGGGAACTTGGTTGTAAATATTTATTCTCTCATTTTATACTTTTATTTTCTAAAATATTACAGGGTCCAATCAACCCAATCACAACTACTGGTGCAATTGTGGCTAGTCCAACATCCAACTCAAGTCACATCCAATATGGGTATAATGCTCATATACTTTTTCCCGAGAGACCTGATCAGCCAGATTGCCAGTATTACATGAAGAATGGTAGCTGCAAGTATGGATCATCTTGCAAGTACCATCATCCCAGAGATAGAATAACTTCATCAGCTGCATGCACTGTTGGACCTCTTGGACTTCCTCTTAGACCGGTAAATTCATTCAAGTTGCTTTTAAGATTTATTTTTATTTTTTGTTTCATTATTGTTTATTGTCGTTTATTTTTTGTAAAGGGTCAAGCTGTGTGTGGATTCTACAGTAATTACGGTACTTGCAAGTATGGTTTAGGATGTAAATTTGATCATCCACTGACGGGATATTATAATTATGGCACTGCTTCCACTTATCCCCCATCCAATCCTTCGGCACAAATTCATTACCAAAGAAACTCTTCGGTAATTTCAACACCATTTGATGTATCCAAATCAAAAACATTAAATTTGACTCATGGTGCGTCAAAATCTGAAGAAACTCCAATAAATGTTGAGTGTGTTGATAGCAATGAAGAAGTTCAACAAAACAGTTCAGAAATCATATCTTCAGACTCTCTACAGGTCACAGAAGCAATCTGATTGAATTTAAGATATCACTCTCACTTTTATTCCATTTCGTCCCCTTTTGAGAAAAACGCTTCCATAGGTGCCCTCTTCTTACCTGCAAAATGTTTTTGCTGGTTGAGTTGTGTGCAAGATCTAGAGGCATTGACAGCGTTTTTTTCCGAGATAAATAAATTGCAGGTTCAAATGTAAGGTTCTTATAATTCCATCTATCCTGTTTTCACAGATGGAATCTTTTTTTGTATCATTCACAATTCATAAACTATCCATATTTTTATTGCTTAGGACAGGACTATGTAAACCAGTAAGGTATAATTTATATTCCAGATTCTTGGATGTTTAGATGTTATTTTTTGATATTCTGGAAGAATTTAACATTTTGCAGTGTTATTCTTATTCTACTAGTTCACCTATTATTTGGTATGAGTTTGATTTATATAATGCATAATACTAATGAATGCTGCATGGGTTGATTGCAGATCCAAAACTAGTGGAATAATTTAAGCCTTAAACATTGATACTTTGAACACAAGATGCAATTTTAGAACATGCAAAATGTGTCTAATAAATATGTAATATGTAAATCGTAATAATGTATTCATAATATATGTAATCTATTGTTTAATTGCTGATTTTTAAATACATATATGATTTCGAAAATCGTTTATACATGATGTGGGTTTTATAATCACTATACAAGTTGATTTTGGTTGAGATCATAAATCTAGGAGATACCAAGTGTTTTCCCTAAAAGCCAAAGAAACAGAGTCAGTTCCATTGCAAAAATCATGTGAAGCGATGTTCTATCCAACATAAATCCATATAATGTTATTCCTGCTTTGTTATTCTCCAGATATGTCACTGCATTCGAAAAGGCTTTTTTTAATTAACGTTTTATGCATACCATAATTAATAAAAGGGATGATTTTAAGCTCTTCATACCAAAAGCTTGTCTCTTTTCGAACGAAATGGTCTGTGCTTCTTTAGTATGATGAATAATTGTCGACTTTCCATTCTCGAGTTTATCAATGTTTTCTTCTTTCATTAACCTTGAGTTCAAACGCTTCTCTTGAGTTTCACTTGAGGATACAATGGTAGCTAAGGCGTGCCATTTCGCGGCATGACTTGTGATTGCTTGCCCTTTGTGTGTTATCTTCGCAGCACTCCTCAAGCATATCAATGTTCCGGCTACCGTCCCAATTGAACAAAGCTGCAAATACATGTGTAAATACTTATACACTTACAAATAAGGTGAGCTTTAGATAAGATATCTCACCTGAAGCGTTTCCCTTATAAACAATATAAGTAGGGTGTCAACTAAAAGCTCGCGGCTGAGCTCGAGCTTGGACTTTTCAAGCTCGGCTCAATAAGCTCGTTAAGGTTTTTTTAATAATTAAATAAAATATAGATATAACAGTTATAAATATTAATTGATAAAGACTATTAAATAAATTATAAAAAAAACTTTAAAAAAGAAACTAAATTTTAAAAAAATTAAATATAGATATAGATATTTTTCAATAAGCTTATCGAGTCCGAGCTCACGAGTTTCGAGCCCGAACATGGATAATTTTTTAACGAGCCGAGTTCGAGCTCGACTAAACCAGCCTCGACGAGCTCGAGCCCAAACCTGAATAATTCATTAACGAGTCAAGTCCAAGTCCGGCTTTATAAGCAAAAGCTCGACTCGTTATAGGGCTGAATTCAGGTGTTATAACACCATGTATTATAATTTATCTCATATGATAATATGAGAAAAGACAAATCATCTTGAGATTTTAACCATAATTTGCTATTATATACAAAAAGTACTTACCGCGAGTTCGCCAGCATTGTAGAAGTTGACGTTAGATTCGATTGTTGTAGTGATGACCACAGAAGATAACAGGGAGATGGTGATAAGAGCAATAGTTAAGATAATAAACAACCGGAATCTATGGCTGATGATGCTAAGTTGCTTCCGTATCTTCATATGTTCAGTGAAGAGAAATAGCACGTCGTCCAATTTCTCGTCAAAGATCGAGGAAAAATGTTTGAGACGGAGGATCTGGAGGTGGCAAATGAGGCGGAAGATGACACAGACAAGAAAGAATATAGACGTCCGATACAACCATGAACAGAGGTCGAGCATGCATATTAGTATATGATTAACATTTGGGCTGCCGAAGAATGAGGCATATACCATTCTTGAATTTTTGTAGGCCCATATCTTGTACCCAGTTTCAGCAGCAAAGCCTGGTATCACGTAAAGTGATAGCATTTTGAATGATCCCTGCATATGGGTGAAATTCAAGTGAGAACCTTTAATTTAAGTATTATTTAAGAACATCTACATATGAAAATATTAAAAATCATTTTTTGTGCATGTATCTTGACTCTTGAGCATTTAACGAGGTTGCATGTGAAGGTAGGAATTTGAAAATGATTTTCTAATGGAAAGCTAAGATTAAAGATCTTAAATAATCTTTAATAACCGTTCTCACCTGAAATTAACCCTCCCTGCATATATCACCACTACCAAAAAAGATACAGTGTCAGAAAATTTTCCCATTGCAAATAAGTTCTTACTGTAATCTTGCTCTGCAAACCATTATGACAAAAGCTGAGCGTGTAGGGTGAGCGTGAGTCGGAGCGACGCTGGGATCGGAGGCGACAGTGAGGAGTCGGTTGAGAGGAGGCGGAGCGTTTGGAAACCCTAGGGTTTTGCTTTTTAGATTTAATTTTTTCAAAAGTGATCATAAAATATTACAACAAAGAATTTATACTAACTCTCTAATGGGCCTTGAGTATGGGCCAATCTTAAACTACTAAATTAATCCATTCTAATTTGGATTAGATACTTAATCCTTCAATACTTCAATATACTTCAATACCCCCCCTCAAGCTGGAGAGTGTATATCATAGAGTCCCAGCTTGGGCAGCAAATTTCTGAGTGATTCCAAGCTTGCTGGCTTTGTGAGAATATCTGCAATTTGATCAATTGACGCAACATGATGTAGTTTAAATAGCCCTGCTTGCAAGTGATCACGAACTAGATGGCAATCAATTTCAATATGTTTAGTACGTTCATGAAAGACTGGATTGGATGCAATGTGGATAGCAGCCATGTTATCACAATGTAGTGTTGTTCCTTCTGTAGGTTTAACCTGCAAATCATTTAAAAAATAATGCAGCCACATGATCTCACAGACTGTTGAAGCCATAGCTCTGTATTCACTCTCAGCAGATGACCTGCTAATTGTGGATTGTTTTTTTGACTTCCAAGCAATAGCTGAGCCTCCCAGAAGAATTGAATAACCTGTTATGGATTTTCTAGTGTTGGGACAGTCAGCCCAATCTGCATCACAATAAGCCTCAAGTTTTAATGGTGCATCTCTTCTGTATAGTATTCCTTTCCCAGGAGCACCCTTGATATATTTTAGAATTTTCATTGCTGAATTGAAATGAGATTGTAAAGGATTTGCAAGGAATTGGCTGAAATGACTAACAGAGAATGCAATGTCTGGCCTTGTTATTGTGAGATATAGTAATTTGCCAATTAGTTTCCTGTAGATTGAGGGATCCTTCATTGGAGAATCCCTTTCTGAATTTTTGTAGTTGTGAGACATTGGTATTTTTGATGGGGAGGACCCCAGTTGATTAAAATCATGAAGAATGTCCAAGGCATACTTCCTTTGGGATAAATAGATTCCTTTGTCTGAATGGGATACTTCAATACCTAAGAAGTATTTAAGCTTCCCCAAATCTTTGATGTGGAATTGATTGTGTAGATGATTCTTGAGGTTTTGAATTTCTTCTTCACTATTTCCAGATATGATTAGATCATCCACATATATTAGCAGGCATGTGTATGAGTCATTATTTGATTTGAAGAATAATGTGTAATCAGAGTGTGATTGAGTGTATCCATAATTTGTTAAAGATTTGGTGAGCTTTTCATACCAGTTCCTGTTGGCCTGCTTCAGACCATATAGAGATTTTTTAAGTTTGCAAACCCTAGAATCATTTTCAGGTAACATACCAGGGGGTGGTGACATGTAGATTTCCTCTGACAAGTCACCATGCAGGAATGCGTTGCTAACATCCATTTGGTATGTTGCCCAATTTTTAATGGAAGCTACTGCAAGTAGGGTCCTTACTGATATAATTTTTGCCACTGGGGAGAAGGTTTCTTTGTAGTCAAAACCTTCCACTTGGGTGTGACCCTTGGCCACTAGTCTGGCTTTGAGCCTTTCAATGTCTCCATTAGATTTATGCTTGACCTTGTATACCCACCTAGATCCTACTACCTTCCTGTCCTTGGGTTTGGGAACTATTTCCCAAGTGTCATTTAGCTCTAGGGCAGAGAGTTCCTCATTCATAGCCTTTACCCACTCAGGGCTTTGGCTAGCTTGATGGAAGGAGGAAGGCTCTGTTGTTGTAGATATCTTATCTAGATAATCAATTTGAGAAGTGGATAGCCTTTTATAGGTCAAGTAATCATGCATTGGGAATGATGTTCCCTTGGATTTCCCTTCACTTGTTGCAAATGAGCAGAAGTAATCACTTAGCCTTACTGGTGGCTTGGTTTGTCTCTTGGGATATCTCCCAGAGATTGCAACTTGATTTTGAAGAGGGTTCTCTTCCATTTCTGATTGGTTTAAGGTTTGCTCCTGATCCTCCACTGTGTCAGTGGAAGTTATATGACAGTCCTCCTCATTAACTTGAGGTTTGTCATCCTCCTCTCTATTAGTATCATTTTTGATGTTGGGCTGATTTAATTCATCATCCCTCTTAAGTGGGAAAATATCTTCATAGAAGATCACATCTCTGCTGACAGAGATGTCATGACTGTCCAAATCATATGTTATGTGGCCTTTTTGGGTTGGGGATTGTCCCAAGTAGATGCACTTTCTAGCTCTGTGAGAGAATTTGTCCTCTTTTATGAGGCATGTCACATAGCATAGACACCCAAATGACCTAAGGTCTTTGAATTTGGGCTCTTTTGAGTGTATTAGCTCAAAAGGTGATAGATTTTGAGTTACCCTGGAGGGTAGTCTGTTTATGATGAATGTGGAGTGCAGTATGGAATACCCCCACAACTCAGTGGGCAGTGATGATTGTATCTTCAAAGCCCTAGCAACATTCAATAGATGTTGATGCTTTCTCTCAACCACACCATTCTGTTGTGGTGTGTGTGGGCAGCTAGAGTAGTGGATGATCCCTTTGTTTTTCAGGAACTCATCCATGGTCAGGGAGAAGAACTCCCCACCATTGTCTGTTCTAATGGCCTTGACAGATGCATTGAATTGATTAGCAATTAAAAAATATAATTCTTTAAACATAAAGAAGCATTCAGACTTTGTGGCAATTAAAAAGGTCCATACATATCTAGAGTAGTCATCCACAACAGTCATGAAATATCTCTTCCCATGGATGGTTGGAGTGTGAAAGTTCCCCCACACATCTATGTGGAGGAGATCAAATGCAACTTTAGATCTAGATGCTTGAGTTGGAAAAACTGTTCTAGACTGTTTAGCAAAATGACAAATATCACATGGTTTTTGAGAATCTGTATCATAATAGTTAGGAGAAATATTGTTTAAAATGTATTTAAGTCTGCCACATGAAGTGTGGCCAAGTCTATTGTGCCAAGTCTTTGTAGAGATGGCACCAACAAAATGATTCTTACCACCAGTGTGTGATAAGATGTATAGTCCATTCTTCATGCTACTCTGTCCAACTTCCCTCATCAGAACCTTGTCATAGATAAGGGCAGAAGATTTAGAGAATTGAATTGTAAATCTATCATATTGGGTCAACTTGCTGACTGATAGCAAGTTGACCTGAAATGAAGGTATAAAGTATACATCATTTAATGTAATGTGTGGTGATAGGATGATATCCCCTTTCTGAGATATCATCTGTTTATCACCATTAGGCAATGATATTGGAAATGTTTTGCATTTTTGTATGTTTTGGAAAAGGGAACTGTCCCCACTCAGATGCTCAGATGCACCTGAGTCAATGATCCAAAAAACATTTTGATTATTGAAGTTCATAATAGAATTGACAGTACCTGAATCAGGACCAGTATATTTGGGAAGAGGTTTGAGATTGTACTTTTCGGAGTATAGGGGGAACCCATGGGGGCCCATTGGTTCCTCTGGTGTGGTTGCCCTCTTTTTGCCCTTCTCCTTATCAGACCAAGCAGACCAGTTCTCTTCAGTGGAAACACAGTTGGCTGAGCCTTGAGGTTTTGTCTCAGCAATTGGTGTCACAGTTGGGTTTGGTTTCTTTGTGATTGTCCCCCTGGATGATGATGGGTACCCATGCTGGACAAAACACTTTTCATCACTGTGCCCAAAGGCTGCACAGTGGAAGCAGTAGTACCTTGTGTTCACTTGTTTTCCACTTTTGTAGTATAAGGGTTCTGTTGGAGTAGGTGGTCTCTTCCTTGGGTTTTGGGATGCAGGAGCCTGTTTGGATGTGTGGGATGACGTAGCATTGTTGTTGGTGAATTGCCTGTTTTGACTTTGGTTTCTAGCTGAATAGAAAGCAGATGCTTGGTGATTATTGTGCTCAGAGAGTTGCAATTGTGACTCTTCATGTATCACCATGGAGTAGACTCTACCAAAATTAGGCAGCTTCTCTAGTGATAGAATGTGAGATCTGACTTGTCTGAAGTCATCCCTTAGTCCCATGAGGAACTTCCTGATCTTGATCCTATCCTCCTTGTCATTGACCCTGCCAGACATGTTACATTCACACTTTCCACAGCTGCATTGGGGTGTCTCCCCGTATGCATCAACCTCCCTCCAGATGGACTTGAGGTTTGTACAAAATTTTGACACACTGTCACTTCCTTGTTGCATCAGGGCAGCATCTTGGGATAATTGGTATATGTGCGTTTCATTGGACTGCCTGAATTGATCCTTGAGATCATTCCAGACTATGGATGCATCATCTGTATACATTATTTGAGCAGCTATATCCTTGGAGACTGAGCTCCAGATCCATTGCCTGACCACCCCATGACAGGTGATCCAGGCTTCAAGTTCCTCTGCCTCAGAGTCAGCAGGTCTCCTCATGGTACCAAGAACAAATCCCAACTTCCTTCTTGTCAACAATATGGTTGTCATCTCTCTACTCCATGGGTAGTAGTTCTGACTCCCTTGCAGGACATTGATCACTGACAAGGGGCCTGAATCAGAGGATTTGATGTAATAGGGAGATGTTGGGTCAAAGAGAGGACCTCCTCTTGGCTTTTTTTCAGTAGCACCAGACATCCTTTTGGATCTGTTAAAATTGTAAAAGTATGTCAATAAGGTATGTGAATGAGTTTCACACTGATAATAAATGAGGATCACATTTGAGTTTGAATTGAATCGCAATATAAGTTTGAACTTATTTAGATCATTTGTGATCAGCCTCTGCGTATGATACATTTTTGTTCCTTCTCTTTTGATAGTTAAGATAGTAGCCAATCCTTCATCAGTGAAGGGATTGTTTGATTTATGCGGAAGCGTTTTGGTAGGTGTTTCCACCTTTTGGATTGAATTTGGAATCCCTTCAATGACACTTAGTGTCTCAGGATTTGGAGTATCAGAGAGTCCTGGTGGTTGCCTCTGGACTCTTATGTTTAGGATCTGACTGATCAGATTTAAGATATATTTGATGTGTGATTCAAATGCACATGTGTGTACAAGGGCCTCATCAATGTATGAGCATATTATTATTGTTAACATGACAGGAAAGAATGTAGTGTATTCATGAATAGTTACATGGACGTAATAATTACATAGTATATTCATGGCACCAGTACATTTATGAATAATCACATAGACGTAACATAGATAGCATGTGTAGATTTTATAAGTGATCATGCACCAGAGGGCATTTGATGTTGCCATCAAGCATTTTGCCTTAGCATGTGTGGAAGAAAATAGTATGTGAAGCATAGCATGGAGTACATGTATAGGAGAATGTTTCTGAAATATATCATGTGACTGATCCAGGACACACAGGTTTGCATCACCAGCATAGCATATTATGTAAGGAGAAATATATGTGCATGTAAGTGTCCATCGACAGAGACATTCATAGGTAGCAAATACAAGCATGCATGTAGAATGTGTGGTATGAAGTGTGTTTAAGGCGTCTTTTGCACAGCCTAAACACACAAGTAGCATGTGTATGGGACATAGTATGATGCATACATGGACACTCAGTAGAGCATGAACCAGAGATGAATCATTTTGTTTAAGGGAAAGCAATGAGCTATATAACACAGATACACACGATAGATATGCATTTGATGACATGCACAGAGTGTATGATGGACAAGCATGAAATAATCTTTTGCATATTTTAGAGTAGAGTATCATGTATAGATCTAGGGTTTTGGATTTACCAAACGCGGTTTGAAGATGGCCCAGAGAGCGGAGATGTATCGATCAAGTGAAAGAGCTTTGATTTGGAAGTCCCAGAACGACGGTCGACGCAGTGCTTCACAATGGCTCTGATACCATGACAAAAGCTGAGTGTGTAGGGTGAGTGTGAGTCGGAGCGACGCTGGGATCGGAGGCGACAGTGAGGAGTCGGTTGAGAGGAGGCGGAGCGTTTGGAACCCTAGGGTTTTGCCTTTTTCGATTTGATTTTCAAAAGTTGTTCTAAAAATATTACAACAAAGAATTTATACTAACTCTCTAATGGGCCTTGAGTATGGGTCAATCTTAAACTACTAAATTAATCCATTCTAATTTGGATTAGATACTTAATCCTCCAATATTTCAATAATTGAACGTTCTCATTTTTTCGCTGTGTGCAGCTTTCGTTACGAACGTGGTGCTCGACGCTTCCGCTTTAGCTTCTTCCGTCGTTGAACACCCTTGGTCCACAGCGTCGGCCTTCCTCGTCACAACACTCATCCTCGCCACTTTCTCAATACGACACTTTGAGGGAGACTACGGATTGATCTCATCGGCGTTGAAAATTGTTCTTATAATGGTCTCCTTTTCGTCGGGAATCATGGAAGACCGGGGTTTCGTCTACGCCCTGATAATGATTTTATTCGATTTCGTCAGTTGTGTACACATCCCGGTCTCTATAGGTCCTTCGAAGAGCCAGGTTTTAATGGCATTCGCAGTGTTCTTTCTCCGAACCACGCTTTGCCGCACCGATGCAGCTGCCACAACCATCGGATTCGCAGCCGGAGTGGGTTTCGTTTTTGTCGCCACTCCAATTCTCACGGTAATCTTCGCCGGTCGTGAAGTGATGGATATGTTGATATATTGCGTGGGAGTTGCGATGCTGGCTTCTTTCACGGCGATGAAGCAAGTGTTCGGCCACGAAGCTGTGGAAGAAGCGCATAATAAATTAGGAGAACTCACAGTCGCGACACACAGTTGTTCGCTCACTGTAAGTATAACCACGGCGCTCGTCGTTGTGGTTATGATGCCGATTGTGCCTAGAAATGAGGCGGCAGTTTTATTACCGGCAATGAAGAAGGTAGCTGTGGCCAGCATTCTGGTGATGTTGACCGTTTCAGTCAAAGTCAAACTATCAGTTTAATGTCGTATAATTATGTAATTTAAATTTAATTATTAATGGATCGGCAGTTTAAGTTGTGACCGTCGGTTATTATTTTCTAGAATGAAATTCGAAACTGATTAATAAAAAACCACAAACACAAATGTTGAATCGATGTCTTCGCCAATTCGACAAGCAGGTGAAGAAAACAGAGGCTTCCACGAGATTTTTATGGACAGATTGAAGAAACACATCGACGAATATCATGTGCCGTATGTTCCGGAGCTTCTCAGGCACTTCTCCGACGCATCGTCCACTCCACGTAAATTACGACTGTATCAGTTTTGGGAAGGAAACAATGTAGGCTGTTTATCTGTCTGTGTCTCCGTTTATTTTTCTTCTTTCTTTATCGTATTAATGATCATTAATTCCAACATAAACAACGACGAGCAGGTGTTCTTCTTTCGGGGACATATGATATGTGGCCCCGATCCCCGAGGATTTCTACTGACGGCGTTTTCCATAGTTCTTTCGGCATGGATATTCTATACGTATTCAACTGATTCTCAGATGGTGTCATTTGCAGCGGTGTTTCTAGCGGCATGCGTTCTTGGGAGTTTGACGATGGTCGGCGCCAGAGACCCTGGGATTCTCCCCAGAAACAAGAACACGGGTCGATTGGAAGAAGAAACAGCAAGTAAGAGAGTTATTGATGTAAATGGTGTCGAGATTAAACAGAAGTACTGTAATATCTGCATGATCTCCCGACCACCACGGAGCTGTCATTGCACCATCTGCAACAACTGCGTGGAGAAATTCGATCACCACTGCCCATGGATCGGTCAATGTATCGGACTGAGGAATTATCGATATTACATCATGTTCGTGTTCTTTGCATTGATGTTCTTCACCTACATACTCATCTTCTCCTGGCGGAAAGCGGAGAGTTTGTTGTCGGAGAATGAATACAGATTCTTTCCGACACTTGCAGATGCACCGGAAACCATGGCGGTGCTTCTGTTCAGCTCTGTTTCCGCCTTTTTCCTGGGCGGATTTGCGATCTTTCATTCCTACCTCCTCACTCGTAACCAGACCTCTAGAGAAAACTACAAACAGAGGTACAGAAACTGTTTAAACTCTCACGACAAAGGATTTCTGATGAACATTAAGGAAGCTCTTTTTCAGAAATTACCCCCGTCCGGCGTGAACTTCCGAGAAGAAGTCCGGGCAGAAACACAAAGTTAGCATTTTATTTCTTTTTTTAGGTGTTTGTTCTTTCTGAAACATGCATTTAATTTCTACCAAAAAAAAAACATTGTCTACAATTAATCGTAACGAACAACAACTCAAGTTTCTCTGCAAACTAAATCTATTCGGTCGGAATTAAAGAGTTGTGAAAAAACAAAAAAATCTCCTCCTTTCATTCTTCAGACAGTCTAGTACGTTTTACTACTCTAAGAACCCAGTTCTAGTGAGAATAGCATTCCTTACCTTTCTGAGATCTCTCCCCTTCAAAGTCCTTCCTCTACCTTCTAACATTGAATAGGAAGAAACCTGGGTACTGGCAAGCTTCTTCGCGATCCATTCGTGCGGTGGGATCATTTTATCATCATCATCTTCTTCATGGTGATCAGCACCCCCAATAACACCACCATTGTTGCAGGACGGAGAAGAGTGAGAGATTTCAACAGGAGCAGACTTCTTAAAACATCCATTAAACTTGGGGATCGTCACTCTAGAAGCAGTAGCTGTGTGTTGCTGTCTTGGAGGAGTTGAAGAAGAAGAAGAAGAAATAGACGCTGAAAACAGGTCCTTGCCTTTATTGGCCATGATAGTAGCAGTAGCAGTAGTGGTACTCCTCGATTGTTTCCCTTCCATCATCACATTCCAAATCTCCTCTTCAATAAACTCCTCCTCATCATTCATTCTCCCTTGAAACCCAAACAGAAGATGGAGAATGAAAAGAAGACAAGAAAGGAGAGTGTTTTGCTTCCTAATTCGAAACACACCTACACACCCGGACCTCTGTCTCTGAACTCTGAGGAGTTTATCCAAGGGTATGTATTAATAACGCTGCCTGGAAATAAGGAGAAAGTTCATTTTCTTTTACAGAATGCTGCAGCCTTTCGCTGAGGTGGTTTGGAGAAAATGAAAAGAAAAAAAATCACACCTGGGATTGGAATGAGATAGTTATCCATTTGATCTCTCTCTCCACGCTCCAAGAGGTGGATAATCATGATATGATATGAGCACATCTTACTGATAGAAATGGGTAACTTACAGATCTCATTTGGCAGCCAGCGTGAAATGAGTTGGGTTGGTGTACTACAGTGCAGAGAAAACAGAAGATATGACGAGATCATTGAGAGGTGTGTTGACAGTTGTAATTTCTGGAGTTTGTAACCATCTCGGTCCATACTGGGTTGGACGACCCTTTTCTCGGTGGTCTCGCTCAGCGCTCCCGCCGAGAAGATAATGTTTTCTGATCGATAATAGTAATAATCCGAACCAATAAAGCCGAAAATTGATGATTTGATGCGGGTAAAGAGGCCATGCTGACAAAAACAACTTCACTCATTGGTTCAAATCCAGAAACTCATCATCGTCGTCATCATTAATTGTTACTGCAGATTCGTCGGCAGTTTCTACTGACGATCGATGTGTCAGGGAAAAAAAGAATCTTTTTAAAAGGATCGGAGAATGGTTGTTCTGTTGTTCTCTGTTTTGTTTTTGGCATTTGCTATTTTCCATCCAGCATCCGACCCGGTTACATAACAATTAACCTAAATCACCGTTCGTTCAATTCGATTTTTTGTCCCACTGTTTCAAATGAGAAATCTACTCATCCAAATCGCTTTCACTCATCAACGCCGTCACTTGGCCGCTGATATTCCATTACTCCATCGGGCTCTCTTCCTGCCGGTACTCTCATTTGCATCCTCCGTATTCAAGATCTCCATACGCGCTAGGATTTTTTTATACCGCTGGGGTGTATTCGAAAAGAAAAGGTACGTCTGATTTTTTATTTTGAATATTTCTGCTCCAATACGTTGTTTTGATTTGGAGTAAAAGTGTAGGTTGCCGGTTCCAGTGATAAGTGTTGGGAATCTAACGTGGGGTGGGAATGGGAAGACGCCCATGGTCGAATTCCTTTCCGTTTTCTTCTCCGAAATGGGAGTTTCGCCTCTTGTTCTTACAAGGGTTTGGATTTTTTTTTGTGTGTGATTTTTTTCCCCCTTATTTGTCATTCAATTTTATATTCCTGGTTTGAAAATAATTTAATATGTCATTTCCGGTAGGGTTATGCTGGTGGAGATGAAGCCAAGATGCTAGCCAGGCATCTTTCCCATACTAATGCAAAGATCGGTGTTGGTGCCAACAGAGCTGCAATTGCTGCTCGCTTGTTTCAAAAATATGGTTATACCGACAATAACCGGATACCGCGGATTGCTGAAAATGAGAAGATCAGTGTTGCTATTCTGGATGATGGTATGCAGGTATTTATAATTTGTTCATAATCTTAATAATGAAATGATAATTGACAGATAATGACAAGATGACTATAATTTGTTCATAATCGTTTTCTAATCTGAAAATCCAAACGCTGATTTGAATATATTCTCCTTAATTCTTCTTCATCTGATAGACAGCACTGGAGTTTGTCGCGAGACTTAGATATTGTTATGATAAATGGTTTGATGCCATGGGGGAATAATCACCTAATACCAAGAGGATCTTTAAGGGAAGAACTAATTGCTCTTGAGCGAGTCGACATTGCTGTGATTCATCATGCTGATCTGGTAATTGGGTATTTATTTTCATTTCCAGGCTTCAAGCAAGTTAGTTAATTTCATATTAATTATAACAAAGGCAACATCACAAGGATTGTAATGTTGTGAACATTGCAATGTCTATTTTGGCTTCTCAGCATATGACAGATTAAAATGGCTGATAAAATTCCTAATCCAATTATATTTTTTGTTTTTGGAAATATTGTATGCAGATATCTGATCGTCAAATCAAAGAAATACAATCAACGATATGGAAAATAAAAAAATCACTCCCAATATATTTTAGTAGACTGACTCCACTGCACTTTTTCGAACCTGCATGTTTCAACTCAAAATTGCCACTAAGCATTTTGCAAAATCTGGTTGTGTTATGTATTTCCGCGATTGGTTTCCCATGTGCCTTCATACGAGTTATTGAAACGGTATTCTTTTTGTTTGCAGAAACTCTTGTTAACCAGCTAGTGCGATAAGATGTGTTTTTTTTTTGTCTTAGTTTATTTATTTTTTAACGCAGATGGAACCATTATATGTCGATAGGCTAAGCTTTGGCGATCATTATTTCATTCGAGCTAGTGTGGGTTTTCTCTCTTTTAAACCTTATTTCTTATGGTTTTTCCAAAACTGTTTTTGATGATGCAGGCCGAGTATTGAAATGATTAAAGAAAAACTTGAAAAACTTCTTAAGTTTTTTACATCGTGTTTGTTGCTGACTAAAACTGTTTTGGTGATGTAGGATATTGAAATGATTAAAGAAAGAGTTGAAAGAGTTGAATTGGAATTCAGGAGTACCAAATCCATTATTGTAGTGACAGAGAAGGTAGTCTGTATTTGTTTCTCTTTATAACAATGTAATTCCTAAACCCTTGAAGTGGTACTTATTGTTCTTTTCCTGTGACTTGGCAGGATTATGATCGGGACCCAATTATACTTAATGAGCTTAATGGGTTCTGTAAAGTACTAGTCCTTTGTTCTTCCCTGCAAATTGTACCTTTGAGAGGGGGGACAGACAATGACTTCAAACACCTTGTTAAAGAGTTACTGTTCAGAACTGAAACCAACTGATTAGCTTATTTAGTTAGATTAATTTGAAAGAAATCCTTTGTTTATTTTGTGGCAAATTGAAATAATCATGTGTTTGATGATGTGGTTTTAGCATCTATTTACTCCTCGTTGTTAGTTATCTTGTACATTAATTTATAACCGTGACTGTGAGCTTATTTTATATTCTTATCTGTACTTTTTGTTTTAATGTTAATAAAATTTACATTCCCTATTAATTCCAGTTTTGGTTGGAGTTGTTGAATTGCAGTAAATGAGGATTGCAGTTCGAACTTCGGAGTTTGGACTGTTCTGTTGGTGTCTTTGTCACAGGTTTGAAAATGAATGAATGAATGAATAAATAAATAAATAAATAAATATGAAATTGTAAATGGATAATAAAGAAAAAGACTTAAAAGATAAATAGATAATAAATTAAAGAGCAGGTTCGGGTCCCCACGGGGGCGAGGGCCGGCTCATGCCTATTCGCCCCGCCTGTATTTCTGCAATGACCATATGGCCCCCAACAATAATTGCATTCTTAATTACATCTTAGAAAGAGGCGGAAAACGACAAGAAACTGACAAGTACAGTAGGTTGGTGGGACCAGTGAGGTGCTGAGATGGTAAGAAAAACTATGGTGATTTTACACGGCGGTGATTGCACAACGCTGAGGTTTGGGGGGAAAAACATATCCAGGTGCCACCCACTACCTACTACTTACTCTTCTCTCACTTCCGTCGGACTCATAGATACCCTGAGAACGGAGAGAAAAGGAAGGAAGACCCACAAAACCACCCACCCACTCAGTCAGTCAATCACTGGTAGAAAAAGGATGCCGGCTGCGCTGGTCACGACCACTACGGCTAAGAGGGGGAAAAGAGGGAACAACAGAGAGGGTCGTCGTGGTAGACCTAAGAAACCCAACTTTTTATCTCTTCCACCTGTTTCTCGTCGGAGTAGTCTCCGTACTCCTCGTCGTCAGCATCGGGAGGATTTTTATAACGTAGATGAGATTGTTGTTGATGATGAAGACGATGACTACTTTGAACAACAACGCGCAGAAGAACTAGAGGAGGAGGAAGAAGAAGACTTTAGGTCGAAGAAGAAGTTAAAACTTCTGCTCAAACTACATCAGATTCCGGCAATAACCCCGACCAAGACGAAAGCTGAGCAAGGAAATGGGTCTTACCCCTTTACATCTTCTGATGAGGATGCTGCTATTGATAATGGTGATAGTGCAAATGTTGATGAGGTTCGGCATTAATTGCCATTTTTGTCTTCTTCTTGCGATTTCTTTTTATTTGTATCTGTAAATGTAACTCAAAGATTCACTCTATGGCCATTAGTTTTTTTTTGCATTTCTTTTAATTATTTAGTATATAATTCAATAATTGTTTTTTGTTTAGGATGGAACCAGACATTTCGATCCCAGTCCTAGAAATTCTGTTTCAGGTACATTCTTCATTCATCTTCTATTGTTGGTATTTGAAAACTGTAGCTTCTGTTTCATGTTCAGTGAAGGAGACACCATTGCCTGATTCAAAGACCCTAATTTTAATTCTCGACAAGATTCAAAAGTGAGTTACTAAGTCTATATATACATACTTGTTGAAATTATAATGCGTCTCCTTGACTGAGATTGGATGGGGATTTACCCTTGTTTTTGTGTTTCAGAAAGGACAGGTATGGGGTGTTTAGAGACCCTGTTGATCTTGATGAGGTGCATGGAATTTTTCTTATTTTTTCCCCATCAATATGTAAAGAAAATACGACTTGGGCTTACTGAATTTCACTGGTTTCTCAGCTTCCCGATTACCGCGAAATCATTGACTATCCCATGGATTTTAGCACAATAAGAAATAAGTTGGCAAGGAATCTTTATTCAAACTTGGAGCAATTCGAGGTTGGTGCTTGGATTTTAGCGCTATAAATCGTTTGTTTATGGTGTGATAAACATTAAAAAATTATCGTAGTGACAATGGATTTTTAAATAGCAGAGTGACATCTTTCTTCTCTGTAGCAATGCTATGCAATACAATACACCAGAAACAATTTATTTTAAACAGGTATGCATTTCTTATCTAAATTTTGCATGATTATAACCTCGAATTCAAAAAAACTAAAAATGATGTTTATCTGTCACAATTTTTTTTGCGAAACAGGCAAATTCCATGCAAGAACTTGCCAGAAAAAGGTTTCAGACAATACGAGCAGCAAGTGGGTGCAGCGAAACAATTTTGAATGCTAAAAACACAAACAATTCAAAAATAATTTTTGAGAAGAAGATGGAAGACCAACCTATCAAACAAGAAAAGTCCATGCAAGAACTTAATAGAAGAAAAAGATTTCACACAATAAGAGAAGGAAGCAAGTGCACAGAAACAATTTCGAATATTATAGCGACAGACCATTCAAAAATCATTTTTGAAGAGAAGGTCGAACAGCAACCTAATTCACCTTCTGAGAAGTCTATGGGGTCCCAACCAGAGACAGTTTTTAACAAGCCCATGGAGAAAAAATCCATGTGCACGAGCAGTCCTAAAGCACAAGATAGCATTGAAGTGAGAAATTCAGAAATTGTTAGCCCTTCAAAGTCAGACAATCACTCTGGAATGATGACTAGCAGTTCTGTGGCCATAGAAACCTTACCAAGAAAGGTAGACGAACCTTCAGGACTTTCAGGTATGTTTGGTTGTTTTATTTTGTGTTGTTTTTCAACTTTGTTTTTATTGATTTGTATTTTAAGTTTCTGTTTTTATTTCAGAGAAGTGCATTTTCTCCAACAACGGACAAAAGTCATTTGATGAGGATCGACGTACTACATATAGTACATCTAACCTACAACCATCACCACTCAACCATTATGATTATTCACTGTTTTCTAACCTTGAAAGTGATAAAACTCTGGTTTCTGTATGTCACTTGTATATAACTATTTTTATTTTGACAGCCCGTCTAATTTTAAAAAAATTCTGTATAGGTTGGTTTACTTGACGAATCTTCGTACGCAAGAAGTCTAGCTCGCTATTCAGCAAATCTGGGTCCTGTTGCATGGAGACTTGCTTCTGAGAAAATCGCAAAGGCAATACCAGCTGGTGTGAGATTTGGTCCTGGTTGGGTTGGTGAGTATGAGTCTCTAACACCAATGTTCTCTTGTGAAAATTACGTCCATAAGTTATCGAATAAAAATAAAAGCAGCAGTATCAGAAGTTTCGAAGATCTGAAAATTGTAAATAACGAGAAGCAACCATTGTTTCCTTTGAGAAACAAACCTAGAATTGAAAGTGACGGATTTTTTCACCATCAGAAGGATAACATTAGAGAAAAAATTGCTGGTTTTCACACTAAAGAGAAGAACAAGTTTGATGTTTTGGGTAATGTCAGAGGTTTGAACAATTTCCATGCTGATATTGCTTCACAACAATCTTATATTTCGGATCCAACTGGTTCTAATTCCTTCCGAACAGCTAGTAAGGAAAATCAAATATCCTTAGATGTGGATTCTAGAAACAGCAGCATTATGAATAGCTATCCCTTTAATAAAGATATTATTAGCAAAGTTGGAGGATTGCATGATGGTCAAGACGGTACATGTTCAATCAACCCAAAAGCAAATGGTTCTTCAGGATTTGGCTCAGTTCCTTTTGGTAGCATTAATCAGAAAGAGGAAGATTCTGCTAAGTTGATTAGAATGCTACCTTGCAATACCTATCAAAACTCACACCACACTAATACAAAACAGTTTATGCTGCCTGCATTGCCACCCAGAAACAACTCAAGTTCTTCTCCTTCAGGGACCAGTTCTACCCATGCATCATGGATGCCTGCCACTACAAGATCTTATGCTGCACATGATTGTTCAAAAAAAGCTCTGGGCAATTCTGAAGTGCAGATGAGAAGTCACCCGTCTTCTACCAGCAAACCCACTTGGATGTTCCCACATTCAATGCATGGGTTTCATGAGGTTGATACCAGAAGAGCTGTTATCCCACAGTTAGGTCAGAAACCTAGCCAAATGATGTCCATGAAGAACATCAGTACAGTTAGCTTCCCTCAAATCATCACCAATGAATTGTCAAGGCTTTCTCAAGGTCAGACCTGGCAAGGTGGGAGGGGCATTGTTGTATCACACTCACATGCACAACCGAAGCAGAGTAAAAATATGGTTGCTCCAGATTTGAACTTTGGATTCCAGTCGCCAGGTTCTCCGGGTCAGCAATCTTCTGGTATTTCCCAGCAACCTGATTTAGCTTTGCAACTTTGAAATTTGTTTTTTTGAATACACACAGATGTCTGCACACAGCTTGATTTATTGAACAGATTGAGTGTTTGGTGCTTACATAGTTACTTGAAAGAACGCCGTCCAGCAGTCTGATGATTTTATTCATCATCTTTACATTGTTCCACCCGAATGGAAATTCACAGCGAGGGAATGTTGTGTTGGGTGATTTGATTTCCTCAATAAATCAAAATCCGTCTTGTTCAGGTGGTGTTAAACCCAAAAATTCTACTGGTGACTGATCGTTGGAATATGTACATAGTAAATTTTTCGGTCAATGCATGTGAAGTATTAACGATATCGTGTATCTTTATTTCCTCCATTCCTATTTTTCTTATAAGTTGTGACAATACGAGATCTCTTGTCATAAACAACAACATTCTCAGTATCTATAATTAAAACATTAGTTTATACAATGAAATAGATTGAAATTAGAAATATAGTTGTTCAGTTTTTGTGTTTTTCCAAAGATTTTCTTGACAATAACTTGAAGATTAAAATCCTTTTTTTTGTTAAAAGTCATTACATTAAATTAAATAAGTCTTATTTGAAATTAAATTAAGCATACATGAAAATAAGCATAAGTTAAAGTTTGGATTAGTGCTAATAAATGTCACAATGTCGTGACATTGTTATCATCGCTGCCACCAGCCTGATCGATAATCGCCAGAATAACTTTAGCCTCTTGTTTCTTTCCTCCCGTAGATGCCATGAAAAAATCGTTAATATTTTCCAATGTAAAACCCAACCATGGGCTTGATTGAGTCAATTTCTGCATACCTTTGATGATGTTCCTTAACTAATCGAATCAAATGTTTTTTTTGAAGTCAACCACTACACATGCTCTCTGTTGGTGTGTGGGCTCGTCGGTGTAAGCTCACACCCTCAACTCTCCCAAGTATTCACTCTCCAGTATTGTCCACCCCCTCCCCAGTTGGACCAGGGGAGGTATTTATAGCCTTCACTTGTTGTCATTGGGCCTCGTGGGCTCGTACGGTCGGGCCCATCCGTCCGTCCGTCCGCCCGCCCGTCCGTCCGTCTGGGCCGGCTGGTCCGATTCGGTCCCTGGGCCGTCCGTCGTCCGTCGCCCGTT
>LFYR01002138.1:104061-115545 GCA_001185155.1 Zostera marina
TCGTTCTCCTGGCCCTCGGTGGCGATGCCGCCCCTTTGTGCCGGCGCCTCTCGGGTGACTCCCAGCCGTACCTGATCTCCTCGAACTCCATACGCAGCCTATCCTCGTCGTCCCACTCCTCGTTGGCCCTTACTTCCTCTGAGTACCGGTCCCGGGAGTGACGTTGCTCCGGCCGATACCCCTCCAGCTCCCGCTCGGGTCGCTTGGAGCTCTCCCCCACCTGGTAACTGCTCTTCGTCATCCTTTTCTCTCCGGCCGCCATGTATTTCTTTCACGTCAGGTTCACCACTGTTGGTGTGTGGGCTCGTCGGTGTAAGCTCACACCCTCAACTCTCCCAAGTATTCACTCTCCAGTATTGTCAACCCCCTCCCCAGTTGGACCAGGGGAGGTATTTATAGCCTTCACTTGTTGTCATTGGGCCTCGTGGGCTCGTACGGTCGGGCCCATCCGTCCGTCCGTCCGCCCGCCCGTCCGTCCGTCTGGGCCGGCTGGTCCGATTCGGTCCCTGGGCCGTCCGTCGTCCGTCGCCCGTTCGTCGTCCGCCCGCCCGTCCGTCCGTCTGGGCCGGCTGGTCCGATTCGGTCCATGGGCCGCGGTCCGCGGTCCATGGTACCAACAATATGAGTGAAAAAATGAAGGGAATTTTTTCCAGCCTTAGCCATGAATAAAAAAGCTGTGGCTATTATTGAACAATTAGCTACGACTTTTGAAATCAGTGGCTAAGCTCGTGGATGTTATCCCTGATTTCTTGTAGCGCCTCTGCATTGATAAAGTCGACCGATATAGCTAGTTAGGATCGATGGATTGGTGAGGAAACCATGAACCGTCATCACACATTACAAAAAACTAACATATATATATGGGGTCATTTGATAGTCCAAGGTTGAGTCTCAGTGTACTTTAATAATTAATTGTTCGTTATAATTTAACTGTTGATATATATATATATAGGGAAAATATCTGGTGCGCCGAGGCATTAGATTAATTTCTAGCATTTTTAATCCAATGGTCTACCTTCTATCCTATTGTCTTTCTCATCTTTGAACAACCGGCGGTGAAAATCTCGAGGTGGGCTGTCAATTAGCCAAATGTTAAGTCGAATAACTGACAGCAAATAACGCATTAATATTTAGCGTATATTATTTTCGGCGCATGTAAAAATGTAACTATATTTATATCAATATATTCTAAATAACTCACAAAACGATAATTTCCGACAAAAGTAGCTAGAGATGGACCATATTGAACTAGTAGGGTTATCCAAACATCCTTTAAACTATGGACCTGACCAAAACAAATCTAATCGAATTTCGAGGATGTATGATTTCATTTTAATCCCGAGCAAAAAAAAAATTACTAAATCGAATCAAATTTTGGGTGTGGGTAACCCTAACCCTAGATTTTAATTAATTAATTAATTTATTTCGGAACCCATTTGGACCCAAGTCAACCCATTTTGGAATCGGAAATTCGACCATACAGAATCAAGGTCAAAATCCGACCTTTCCTTAAATATATACAATCATACGCCGCGCAAGTCCAAATTAAACTTTAGAGACAGACCAGAGTCTGGATCTAGATCTAGGTTTCCCGATTTAAGATCCTAATTAAGCCTGGTTTAAGACCCTAATTAAGTACAATCAGTTACCTTATCTCCCATTTTCGATCTCCATTTCAAAAAAAAAATTTAACCATTTTCATTTTATTAAATACTCTTCAAAATGATATTGCATCTAGCTAGGCGTAAGGACGGGGCGGCCTTGCCCCGTATCCCGAAGATCGGGGCAAAACCAGGGGGGATGGGGCAACCAATAAGGCAACAGGAGCAGGATGTAAAAAGAATGAGGCAAAATGAAGAAGAAAATTTCAGCTTTTTCCGCCCCGAAAAATTACCAGGGTTATCAAAATCAAAGTAAAAAAATTAAATTAAATAAAAATATTTTTAATTCATCCAATAATTGTTGATCTTACTATTTATTATTATTTATTAGTTAGATTTCTTAATTGTTAATTTGTCATGTTAGCAGTTAGATAGCTAGTTGTTGGGCTTGGACCTGGGCCAGATATGTGCTAATTAAATACAAAATTATATTCATACAAACTTTGATCGTTCATCCTAATTGGGCCCAAATAAATTAGGAGTGAACATTTGGACCAAATATTTAATCAACAAATAAAACTAAATAAATATATAGTAATAAACTAATAATTTTATACAATTAATCAAATAACCAAACCAATTATTAACTTAATTAACAGAATAATTTTAAATAGCTAATTTTATATGCTATAGTAGAAATAAATCTTTGAGTTTAATGAAGTACTAATCTATTTATCCATTAGGGAGAGGATCAATTGAGGTTAACTTAAAATAAGGTTAATTTTAATCTCCTTTGATATTTCAATCAATGGTCTAAAATTAATTCGTTTTTTTATAATATTTATTTATAAAACCTTATTATTTTTAATGAGTAATTATCAGGTGTGTCGAGTTCAAAATACGTCAAAATGCATCAAATTAATCATGTCAATTAGTGTTGTTGTTTATGTCAGTGTTATCATGTGTATGTACATGTGTATGTGTTAGTGTTTTTTGCAGTATATTATTTTAACCATTGAATTAAATATCAATCGACATGATTTAATGACGCACTTGAAGCGTGCTCTATTTTTATATTATAAATAAGGACAACTAATTAAATAAATAAAATGCAAAAAAAACAAAAAAAAACATACATTTCTTGGTCTTCCTCCCTCATAATCTTGATCTCCAACTGTTTTTATATCTTTCACGATCTTTCTATATTTTCACAATCTTGATCTGTCTCCGATCTTGATCTCCAATAGTTTTTGTTTTTCAACCATTTTTTAATCTTCAACCATCTCACCAATCTACAACTAACAACGAAACAACCTCATTGATTGACACGCAACAACCACATCGATCTGCAACCAAAAACTGCATCGACCTACAACCAACAATCTCATCGATCTGCAACCAACATTTCTTGATCTTATTCAATTTGATTTTCGATTCATTCTCATCTTCTTAAATTCGTTATGAAAAAGAGTTATAAATTTGAACATGCAAACAAATGTAAATTTCTGAAAATGAAACTAATTATAAACCTGAACATATAGCCATCTAGTTGTAAATATGAACATGTAATTAGTTATAAACATGCATGGATATGCAACAAGTTAAAAATATGAATGATGAGGGTGGAAATCAATCAGTGCTCAGACGACGTTTCGAACAAGCGTTGGGTCAGGAACTTCGTCAGAAGCAACTCGCACTCTTCAGTTGCTCAGACTCACTTTGCTCAAGAGTCTCTTTCACTCGAAATAACCTGCCCGAATGAATGGAAGTGACCCTTTATTTACATGGTCTCTTATGGGGGTAATATGGTCATTAGGGTCGTAACCGTCTAACCGCCCATATCTGGCTCCAGGTCGACTTCCTTAATTCGGTCCGACTTTTGTCAGGTCGACTTGTAGAAAAGTCGACATGCAGAGGTCAACTTCCTCATAAAGTCGACCGGGACTTCTGATCATCTATATGGGTTTTCACCATCCATTCTGAGCTATCTCAATCTCTAATTGTTGGTGTCGTGATCAAGTCTCGGATACTGTATCACCAATGAATATTCAACTATTTAAAAATTCTGATCATGCAACTTTTTATAAACCTAAACATGCAACTAGTTATAAATAAAAATATATATTAACCGAGTCTACCTAACCGAATAGTCCATTTAAATAAGCGAGTCTACTTTTAGATTTGGGTTCGATTCGTTTAATTAACTGAATCTATTTTAAAGTTTGAGTTTAGTTCGTTTAATAACCGAAACGAACAGTTCGTCTAATACCGAACATATATATGTAACTATTTAACGAAATTAAAAATAATAATATAAAAATTGAAGAAATGATATAAAAACAGTAGATATTGCAGTTTTGGGACACAATTATTTGGAGAAACATTAATTATCATTTACCAACCATGAATACTGTTACGTTGTTCCCCGATAGTAACACGCCAGAACAGAATTCTCCCAGAGGGAGCCGGAGGTTGGGAAAGAAATCTCCCGAAGGAGCCGGAGATGAGGGAGAATTAGTTTGTTGGGTTGTAATTTGATATCCCTCCCAGGGGATCTTTCATTCTATTTAAAACAAACTTGCCCAATGTCAGACTGACACTTGGCTCCATATAGCCACTACCAATTTAACTAATTGCTAATTACATGTTTATTTAATAGTAGATATAATCGTGCTTCTTCTTCTTCTGTCGAATTCGGTTGGAACGTTGCTGGTCATGATCAATGGTTGTTCTGTAATCGTTCCCCTGTTCCACCAGCTCCAGGTCGTTCTGTAATCGTTGGGTTACTGTGTCTAATTCAAGCTGGACTGTTACATCCCCACCCTCTTTCGCTGAAATCTTGTCCTCAAGATTTCCCTCAGACATCAATCTTTCGATTGAAGTAATGTCCTCCCATGAGCGATCCTCGCTCGGCAGTCCCGCCCATTCCACCAACACCTGTTTGATGGGTTTCCCCTTTTGTTTAATCATCCGATAAGCTATTACTTTGGACGGACAAACGATTGGATGGCCCTCTGTTGCCAATGGTGGTAGCGGGCTGGTCGTCTCCTCCGGTTTATCCCCATGAAATGGTTTTAAGAGCGCGATGTGGAACACCGGAAAAATGTTGCTTCCCTTCGGCAGCTGAAGACGATACGCCACCGAACTAACTTTCTGCTCGACCCGAAATGGCCCATAGTAACGCTTGGCCAGTTTAGTGCACGTCCGTCGGCTGACAGAATTCTGTCTATATGGTTGTAATCGCAACCAAACCCAACTTCCGACGTCGAATTCATATGGCCTTTTTAAGTCCGCATATTTTTTCATCCGATCCTGGGCTGATTGCAAGTTCACCTTTAATTCTCGCAAGAGTCGATCTCTCTGTGTTAATAAAATATCGACGGCCTCCACATTTGAATCCCCTTCTCTGTAATCCGTCATCCCTGGCGGGGTCCGACCATAGACTGCCTGAAACGGAGACATTCCCAAGCTGTGATGGTACGAAGTATTGTACCAGAGCTCTGCCCATGGCAATAGCTCAATCCACTCCCTGGGTTTGTTCTGAATTGTCGCGCGCAAGTACTGCTCAATTGTCTTGTTGACGATCTCAGTCTGGCCGTCGGTCTGGGGATGATATGCCGTCGACATCTTCAGCGTCGTTCCACTCTTCGTGAAGAGTTCCTTCCAAAACCTACTCAGGAATACCCTGTCCCGGTCCGACACGATAGTTCTGGGTATGCCGTGAAGCCTTACAATCTCCTTGATGAAATAATCCGCAACGCTCGTTGCCGAGTAGCCGACTGCCAAGCTCCCAAGATGACAGTGCTTGGTGAGTCGATCTACTACCACCACGATTACGGCGTGCCCCCTCACCGGTGGAAGCCCTGTGACGAAGTCCATACTTACGTCTTCCCATACGGCAACGGGAATTGGGAGTGGTTGCAGAAGCCCCATGGGTTTTAAGGCCGAGGACTTGACTTGTTGGCAGACTTCGCAATTGGTTATAAACTCGCGGATGAACGCGTTCATGCCCTTCCAGTAAAAACTCTGCTGTACTCGTCGGAGTGTCCTAAAATAGCTGGAATGACCCCCTATTTTTGAACTGTGTAGCTCGCCCAATATTTTGGTCCTGAGTGCCGATGTTGGTCCTACACAAAATAATTCTCGGAAATATAGAATTCCCTCCCGATCTGAAAATTTTGGGTCAGCTTCTCCCGTTTTGATCTTCTCCTTCGTGGCTTGGATCCATGGGTCCGACTCATTTTCCTGTGTGATTAATTCCCTCCACCCCGAGATGACCTCACTGGTTAATCTCTTTAATTCGGCTACCTCCTCGTCTAGTTCCGCGGCAGGCAACCGTGATAGGGCGTCGGCGGCCGCATTCTCTTTTCCCTTTCGATAGACAATTGTAAACGAGAATCCCAATAGTCGAGTCAAGAAGTACTGCTGCTCCAGTGATTGTATGACCTGTCCCAGCAAGTTCTTGAGGCTGGCATGATCTGTTCTGATAATAAATTCGCTACCCAGTAGATAGTGACGCGACTTATGGACGGATTCCGTTAATGCCCATAACTCCTTTGAGTAGGTTAACGCCCGTTGTCGCAAGTTGGACAACTTCCGGCTGAAGTAGGCCAGAGGGTGCTCTTGCTGGAGGAGGACTGTCCCAATTCCGATATCGCACGCGTCCGTTTCAACTACAAAAGGTAATTTGAAATCGGGAAACACTAATACGGGCGCGGAGGTCAGCATGATCTTCAACCTTTCGAAAGCTTCCGTTGCCTCTGTGGTCCACTGAAACGAATCCTTCCGCAACAGATTAGTGAGCGGGGCCGCAATTTGGGCGTATTGAGCCACAAATTTCCGGTAATAACCCGTCAATCCTAAGAACGCCCTGGTCTGTTTTACAGTCGTCGGTGTCGGCCAACCCAATACCGCTTCAATTTTATCCGGGTCCGGCCGAATCCCCAGTGGCGATATGATATGTCCCAAGTAGGCCAATTCTTTTAACCCAAACGCACACTTCGATTCCCTCACGAAGAAACAATGGCGTCGCAGCAACTGGAACACTGCTCCCAGGTGTTCGATATGTAATTCCCGTGACATACTGTATACGAGTATATCGTCGAAGAAGACGATCACACTCTTCCGCAGTAGGGGCTGTAGAAGCTGATTCATGGTCGCCTGGAAGGTCGCGGGGGCGTTAGATAGCCCGAAGGGCATTACATTGAATTCGTAGTGGCCCTGGTGCGTGCGGAAAGCAGTCTTTTCTACGTCGTTGCTGGCAATGCGTATCTGATGATAGCCGGCGCGTAAGTCCAGCTTCGAGAAGACCACTGCCCCATGTATGTTCGTCCATCAATTCATCCATTGTGGGTATCGGAAATCTGTCTCGGATCGTCACTGCGTTAAGTGCCCTATAATCAACGCAAAACCGCCAGCTTCCATCCTTCTTCTTCACCAACAATACCGGCGAGGAAAAAGGACTGATACTATTTCTTATAAGACCCTGGTCTAGCATTTCCCGGGTCAGTCGTTCAATCTCTGTTTTCTGGTAATGGGGATAACGGTAGGGATGAACATTAATTGGCTGAGCCCCTGGTACTAATGAAATCCGATGGTTGGTCTCCCGGTCCGGCGGCAATTTTTTTGGCTCTGCTAATACGTCCTCAAACTCTTTTAACACCTCTGTTAATTCGGCCCATTCCTTCGGTTCTTTTGCTTCCTTATCCTCACACCGTAACTGACAGAAGAACGCAACCTCCCCCCTCGCCATTAGCTTCCTCAGACCCGCTTTTGAAATTTCCGCATCAACCAGATGGGGGTCCCCTTGGAGTCGTATCTTCCGTCCTCCGTCCCAGAATTCCATGCTTAATTCCTTGTGGTCGGTTGTAACTGGACCTAGCTTGCCCAGCCACTGGATTCCCAGCACAACGTTCGCCCCACCCATAGATAGCACGAACAAGTCCTCGACGATGGTCGTATTCTGGACCGAGATGGACACCTGCCGGCAGACCTCCTTGCAAACGAGGTACTCCCCGCTCCCGATAAAAACTTTGAATGCCGGTAATTCTTCCATTTCGTAACCAAGGCGAGTAGCCACTTCCGATTGGATGAAGTTATGGGTACTCCCACTGTCTATCAAAACCGACAATGGTCTGCCCTGAATCCACCCCTTCAACCTTATGGTTCTAGGATTAAATGTGCCCGAGAAAGCGTGAAGGCTGATCTCCGTCGTCGTCACCGAGTCCCCAATTTCCTCCTGATCCTCCTCTACTTCCCGCTGTTCCACCAATTCCACCAAACAATCCCTGTCCGCGTCCATCCTAAACAGACGCCCCTTGCACTTGTGCCCCGGCGAGTAGGACTCGTCACAGTTGAAACACAGGCCCTTGGCCGTGCGTTCTCTTCGTTCCTCCGCCGTTAACATTTTACGGATGATCGGTACTCCCTTCATTCCTGTTGGTGGTGTTTTAATTAACGGCTCTGTTCCCCCTGCGGCGACGGTCAGACCCCGCCCCTTCCCCCGATGTTCCTCATATACTTTGGCCAATGCAAATGCCTTCCGTAATGAGGTAGGCTCCCTGATCTTCAATTCTCCTTTCAATTCCGCCTTCAATCCCCCGATGAAGAAACTGATCAGCGCTGCCTCTGATTGTCCGGTCACGCCATTCAGTAAGTCCTCAAATTGTTCCAAATACACGGCCACCGACGACGTCTGTTGAAGCCGCGATAGCTCTTGTAATTTATCGACGTATGCCGATCCTCCGAATCTCTCGCGAAGGTCCCCCGTGAACCGTTCCCAGGTTGATAGCAGATTGTTCCGTCTCAACCCGCGCATCCACCCCAATGCTCCTTTCGTCATATGGAATCCGGCGATCTGGATTCTTGAGTCATCTAAAATTCCATGAAAGGTAAAATACTCCTCCGCCTGGAAGATCCACCCTTCCGGATCGCTCCCTGAGAATTTTGGCAGATCCAACTTGATCTGCTTGGTTGTTTTATGCCCGGTGCCCTCATGACTGCTAGACATACCCATCGATACTTGAATTTCCTTCATCATTACTGTTAGATCACCAATCCGCTCCGTGATATTCGCGATCGCCGACTCGTGTTTGAACAACCGTGATGATTGATCCGTAACCACCTTGCCGAGCTCTTCTCGGATATCCTCCAGTGGATCGCTTGCAACTTGTTCTGCCATTCTGAATACGAAATTGCTAGAGACGCTCAAAACCCAGTGAAAGCACCAATGTTACGTTGTTCCCCGATAGTAACACGCCAGAACAGAATTCTCCCAGAGGGAGCCGGAGGTTGGGAAAGAAATCTCCCGAAGGAGCCGGAGATGAGGGAGAATTAGTTTGACTTGGGTTGTAATTTGATATCCCTCCCAGGGGATCTTTCATTCTATTTAAAACAAATTTGCCCAATGTCAGACTGACACTTGGCTCCATATAGCCACTACCAATTTAACTAATTGCTAATTACATGTTTATTTAATAGTAGATATAATCGTGCTTCTTCTTCTTCTGTCGAATTCGGTTGGAACGTTGCTGGTCATGATCAATGGTTGTTCTGTAATCGTTCCCCTGTTCCACCAGCTCCAGGTCGTTCTGTAATCGTTGGGTTACTGTGTCTAATTCAAGCTGGACTGTTACAAATACTATAAAAAAATCAAAGAAATATATACCAAACATTAATAAAATCACAAGCCACCTGCAGAAAATGTCTTTAATTGTAATTTTTAAATGTTAAGATTTTGTTATTAAATTTTTAAAAATAAAAAACCGAATTGAATTTAGTTCGTTGATTACAAAATCAAAAGAGATTAAGAATTAATAAAATGAGATTAATCTCTCCTGATCCGCTCCCTTATCCATTAATCTCACAAATTTTTTCAAATGTTTTCGCCTCTTCAAAACTCTTATGTTGTTTTCCTTTTTGACATGCATTACAAAGATTATTTTTCTCGAATAATGTTATTTTAGGTTAATCCAGTTTTCAGCTTTTCTTTTGATAATTTGGATAGTTTAAAGTAACTGGTACGACTTAAATTTCTATGCTAAAAGATCTTTTATCACTTGTTGCAATAATGCAGAAGTCACGTGTTGGTTTGAATGGATCAAAATCAATGGAATATACATGGTCAACTTAAGAAATAAATAAAAAATAAAAATCCCAGTATCCCACATAATTTAATTAAAATAAAAGTCAAAGTCAAATACCACACACTTTCATGACATATTTATTTAAATATATTTAATTTATCCTCAAGAAAAATAACACACATAGTTAATAAAAAAAAGTTCACTCTTTTCTTGTTCTTATAGTCATATTTTTTTTTCAATTTGTTGATTCCTTTAGAAAAATAAAATGTCTAGCTTAATAGGAAATAAAGAAAAATATAAAAGTTGAAGATGATATTATGGAGAATCGACCAGATTCCTGGTCTACCAGGGAAATCGACCAGATTCTTAGTCAATCAAGGGAATCAACCATATTTGGTTCGACCAGATTGGATCAACCTCCTCTGAAGTGTTGAAAAGACGATTCTGCTCTTCGAGAAATCTATAAATAAAGTTGGGGATTGATTGATCATCTGAGGGGATTCCAAATGACTGACCGTTTTCCTCTGAAAACAAGGAGTACTAGAGTGCACGACCAAAGATTCAGAGCTTCTGGTCAAACGACTGGTTTGAGGTCTGTCCAAACCAATGGATCGACTGGTCCGACGCCGATAAGGAAACTACAACCCTCATCAGTATTATAGATATTTTTGAATGTAGGTTTGAATTCTGGAACCTGACAAGATAGTGATCAGTAATTTGCACCACAAGTTCCCATTCTTTAAGTTAAATGTTTATTTCTCAAAATTGTATTCAAGATTGGTGTGTGTATGTTATCATTAAGCTCTAAGCCCTAGCTTGTCGTAACGATTTCTTATCCACTTTAGATCCCTCTGTCTGTATCATCTTCTCTGGTGAGATTTCTACTCTGTTAGGTTCTGATGAAGCATGGGAAATGCTAACAGGACTCACGTGGTGCGAGGTGATGTTGGAGGATCTGGAGTCCATGACGTGCGTTCTACGTCAAATCTTCCGGGAGGAATCGGCGATTATATTAGTATAATCAGTGATTTTCTCCGTGCTCTACTTTGGATTGGAATGAAACTGATGCTTTGGATTGTGCCTAGAGGACCCCTTTTATAGGGCCATCTGGGCGCAATCTGCCGCGGTGATCGCGCTCGGCATTAATGACGCGAGCTGGCGTCGAGTAACGGTTTGGTGGCAGGGCCGGCGAGTTCAGAGGGGTGAGATCGGAAGCCTACCAGTGCTGGCGATCTCGGCCTCAACTCGACGATTTACCACCCAAATCAGCGATTTGACAGCTCAAGTCGGCGATTCACTAGTTAAACTCGGCGATTTGACGAAGACTATCATTCCGCAATCGTGGGAGCCTTCCGGGGGTCCGGCATATAGCGAACGGAACCCAATTCCTTGTTGAGAGACGTTGATGGGAGTGACTGACGTTCAGTCATATATCAGCAGGTTCTTTCCCCAACATTTTAGTGTTTTCGATCCCATGGCTGATGGACGACGATATCATTCCGAACATCGTCGACTGATGCGGTTGGAAGTAATCAACAACAACCATGGTATTAACGACAAACTTATGTGACTAACTACAAGGTTAATTGATCGCATATAGTTGATGGCAACTAATTTTGGCGCCAAGTTTAGGAGACTGGTGAGACATGCCTGATTACGTCAGTCACTCCCAGCAACGCCCTTCAAACAAGGAATAGGGTTCCGTCGCTATATGCCGGACCCCCGGAAAGGCTTCCACGGTGCGGAGCACGTGTCTACGTCAAGAGCCCAAGTTAACACTTGGGAGTCGCCGATTGGGA